>JXPE01015049.1:7461-19897 GCA_001015215.1 Holcocephala fusca
CGATACCTGTATTAAAAATTCGTATTTTCTCAAACCAGTACTACTACTGAAAAGATAATGAAATTCTTATATTTTGTATTCATATAAATCTATTCAAGTAATTCATTTGATATTATAAATCCTGTATATAGCCTGGAAGGGCTTCTGTAACATAACAGGCTTGAAACTTTCTAAACTATTATCCAATATAATTTAGGTATCTCATAGAAATAAAGGAGTAATTCTAACAAAATTTAACAGTATTGGAGTTCATTGTTACATGAGAAGCCCTTAATATTATCCTTTGTTCTAAATTTCTCAAGTCCTTTTGGTCTAGTGTTATTTAAATCATCCTTACATGTATGGTTCTTTTTTATTCCTATTTTTATTGTTAGAAAAAGTAGAAACCTCTAGAGTATTGTTATAGGGACTTCCTTCAAAGAGGAAATGAGCAAAGTTTTTCATTTCGCTTTGATGTTTAACATCTAGTAAAGAGTTCGATTGGACTTACCCCTTTCTGCACTTTCATCTATTGATATATAGGTCCAAAGTATGAAAATGAATTTGAACAGATCCTCAGGGCAATCGGAATTACAATTGAAAGTTAAATGTTATTGGTAACTTTGGTGAGTTTAGTTTAATATATTTGCATACTTTCACATCTTACTCCACGGAGAGTTTCTCAAATAGAGGAAACCTTTTATTGTTTTCATCATTCGTAGATACACGTCCACTATTCAGAAAACTTTAAATCAAAAAATTTTACTCATTTAACATTAAAAGGAGTTTTTTTCCATTTTTTTCCTAGCTTTTATTCTAATTTGACTTTTTTTATTGAAAAATTTAGTACTTAAATATCAGATTGTTTCCATTTACTTCAATTGTTCATTTCTAAGGGCTTTCTAAGGCAAATATTTCATGATATCCATGTCATACCTTCCATTTTTAACCAATAATTCTTGTCTTTATCCTTTAAAAAATCCTTGAAAGCCAAAATTAAGATATTCCGAATTTGGAACATTTTGGAAGATTTGGAAAGATTTTGAAAATTCATATGCCATTCTCTAAACTTCTGAAAGGATAGTAGATAACAAATAGGCGATAGATTAGGTGAGAAAGATGGATGAGAGAAAAATTCGTTTATGAAAGCCTTTTATTAATATCGGTTGATTTTTAACACAATTTCTAATTAATTTTTTTGACGTTCATATCAATATGACTCTTCCATGATCATTTTGCTAGGTGAAAGAAGTAGTATTGAACCACTCTCTCACAAGTTCATCATATATTAGTACCATAATTTTTTTAAGGTGAAAAAAAACTCTATCTTGCACCTTCTTCTACGTTCAACTATTGTTTCGATACCTTACGATTATCATAAAAATTAATGTTTTCTCATCGGTTAGTATCCATCAGAAAAATTGATCCACGTTACCAATTGTAGGAAGATGACAACTTATGGTTGCAGAAACTTCATTGCTAAAACCCCCGGCGCAATATTCGATTTTTCTTAAACAACTGCCAGGTGCTAATAAAGTGTTGTTGGTTATCTTTGGTGGTCTCTCCCTAAGTTTTTTTTTCAAATGAGAAATCACCTATGCTAAAATTTGTAAACCAATGTCGTAGAGTTCTTTCATCACAAGTGTTCGGTTTAATAGCAGAATTTATTTCACCTGCCGCCAACATCAATTGAATTTAACACTTTCTTTTACCGATGAAATTTTTTTATAAAAGATAAAGAAACAAATAAATTGGGAATTATCCTTGAGACTCTAAAGTATCTACAGAATAAAAGGAGAAATTATCAGCTATCAGGTAATATCACTTAACATATTTGATCAATGTGAAGTTTACTTTAAGAAAGAATGCAAAATTGGAATTTTCAAATAGAAAAACCTCATATAAAAACCAATACACATTCAAGTGAAACTAAAGTTTTTTTAATTATATTACAAAAGTGTTTTTTAAATAAACTTCGACAGGATTAAATGAAGGATTAAATGAATATGATCCTTAATAATCTACAAAATTAAGTAGAACTTTGTTATTACCCAAGAAAAATGTGCTTACTAGCCTGTAATTTGTTATAAAATGATTTCAAAGTAGCTATTTAGGAATAAAAAATAGAAATTCTATCTTTTACTTTATAATTGCAAGGAAAAGTAAGGTGCCTATCATTGAAGTTGAACTCCCAAACGCTCTAGAGGTAGATAGAATTGATTAGTAGGATTCAGTTNCTGGAACCAATTAAGTAATGAACTTACATTACTTCGTTTGTGGTGAAAAATATTCACTTTTACATAATTATAGACTGGACGTCGAAGCTGTTTGTATAAAAGTATCTTATTGCGTATTGAAATCGTTCGAAATATCATCCAACGAAACAATACATTTTTCGTTGTTTTATGTTAAGTACTTCAATTTTCTTCTGGACACATTCATTCCATCCGAGCTTGATATCAAGAATCATGCCAAAATATTTTTATGTTCCGACAATTTATAAACGTACACCAATAATAGATAATGATGGATCTTTCTTCAAGCTTGCTATTTGTAGAGTTTATGTTCTAAAACTTCGTCTCATCTAATTTAATTCAGTATTTCTCGGTCCACCTGGATATACTCGTATGTTTTACGGCACGCTATAGTTTTTCTGCTATATTTGCAATTTTGNTTGGATATACTCGTATGTTTTACGGCGCTCTATAGTTTTTCTGCTATATTTGCAATTTTGATCAATGAAAGGTGTTGACTTTAATAAATTAATTACCAGTTTATTGGATGGCGAATAAAACATCATAAAAGTTAACAACCAATTGTCATAAGCGAAGGTATCAATTATCGTATTGAATAGCTATAGCACAGATATAGATATAAAGCAAAGGACCAAATACGTTTCCTTGCGGTACTCATGCACAAATGTTTTTAAGTTTTATCTGTCGGATACACCATAATCCACAATAAATCAAGTACAAATTTGACAATAATATTGAATTCATTTTATGCAACAAGACATTGTCCCAGACATGGTTAAAGATTTCCAAAATGTCTAGCATTTGTTCTAACGATTTTTGAATGGTCTCAGTTATACGCTAGACCTTATCCATACTTGAGGATTTATTTCTGAATATAAATTGGTGTTTATGCATCAGACGATATTTTTCGATGATTTCTTTTAGATGTTTTAGGAGTAGTATCTCAAATAATTGAATGGTTAATAATTGCGATTTGTCAATACAAACTTACTGCTCTGTGGTATTTTCTAGTATTTGAAAGCATTTTTATTTCTGAAACCTTCAACTCGAATGGAATATGATTTAGACAAATCGATGCGCTAAATTAACCAAATTATTAGTTTGATTATTTTTTTTTTGGAATTTCTAAAGTGTAACACCTGTAATTAAGTCAAATCCAGGTGATTTCTTCGAATTAAACTAACGAATTACTTTTGTCCGTTCTTTTGATGTAGCTAGCGTAATTGTGTCAACGAAGTTATTTAAACTAAGTTTTCGAAGGATAACTATCTGCTCATTGATTTGACGACTTTTAGTAAAAATATCAATGCTCATCCAAAGTTTTTTGTTATCAATCCAATTTCTATGCCTTTTATCTATGCCACAGGAGATAAATAAACAATTTATGCAATCTCCTACAACCCTTTCAAATCTTCAATAGTTTTCTTGCTTGTTTTGTCTACTTTTAAAACGTAAGTTCATTTCGGCAGTTGTTTCTAACTTAGATTTCTTNGGCTTGTTTTGTCTACTTTTAAAACGTAAGTTGATTTCGGCAGTTGTTTCTAACTTAGATTTCTTGATAACAAAATGAATAAAAATGGTTTAGAAAAATTAATGATATCTCAATTTGTACTCAACTTTTCAAATTCATGTGATAAGAAGCTCACACAAAATAGAAATTTAACTCCAAAAATAAATCTGAATGAAAAATTTTCGTTAAAAAGAGTTTTCCTTGAAATGCACAGATGTTGATTCACATTAATTTTTTGATTCCAATAAGCTTGGGAAAATTTTTATAATTTCTTTAAACATGAAGATATAACATTTTCCCTAAAAGGANAGTCAAATCCAGGTGATTTCTTCGAATTAAACTAACGAATTACTTTTGTCCGTTCTTTTGATGTAGCTAGCGTAATTGTGTCAACGAAGTTATTTAAACTAAGTTTTCGAAGGATAACTATCTGCTCATTGATTTGACGACTTTTAGTAAAAATATCAATGCTCATCCAAAGTTTTTTGTTATCAATCCAATTTCTATGCCTTTTATCTATGCCACAGGAGATAAATAAACAATTTATGCAATCTCCTACAACCCTTTCAAATCTTCAATAGTTTTCTTGCTTGTTTTGTCTACTTTTAAAACGTAAGTTCATTTCGGCAGTTGTTTCTAACTTAGATTTCTTGATAACAAAATGAATAAAAATGGTTTAGAAAAATTAATGATATCTCAATTTGTACTCAACTTTTCAAATTCATGTGATAAGAAGCTCACACAAAATAGAAATTTAACTCCAAAAATAAATCTGAATGAAAAATTTTCGTTAAAAAGAGTTTTTCTAGAAATTCACAGATGTCGATTCACATTAATTTTTTTTAATCCAATAAGCTTGGGAAAATTTTTATGATTTCTTTAAACATGAAGATATAACACTTTCCCTAAAAGGAATAAATCGATTATAAGCCCGAACAATCCGAGAAAGCCTAAGCCTAATCCTAAGAAAGTCTTCAATCTGAATGAAGTAATGTTGTTTTTAATTATTTTGTGAAATGATCTCTAAAGTTTTGAATATATGAAAATCTACTTCTATCTTTCTATCTTCTTATCTTCAGTCTTCTATCTTCTATTTTCTACCTTGTATCTAATATAAAAATTTAAATACAATAATTTCTTCTCATTATACAAAATTTTCCACTCTATTCCATTGAAAACCACATCATTTTTGATTTTCCATTAGTTTCGGCTTATTTAGCATAAAATTGTTAGATTCTACACGAAATTTTTGATTCTTTTGAGCTTTACTAACATTAAATTTATCAAATTTCAACGGACTACTTTAATCGTCCTTATCATTTAATTTCATACACACCTAAGCAAAAATACAACATTAGGATCAATAAATAGATGTTTTCATGTCTTGCACGTTTGTTCAGCAAACTGAATAANGTTTAGCATAAAATTGTTAGATTCTACGCGAAATTATTGATTCTTTTGGGCTTTACTAACATTAAATTTATCAAATTTCAATGGACTACTTTAATCGTCCTTATCATTTAATTTCATACACACCTAAGCAAAAATACAACATTAGGATCAATAAATAGATGTTTTCATGTCTTGCACGTTTGTTCAGCAAACTGAATAACCTTAATCCTAAAATATTTTGTAAATATTATCACTAGAATCTGTTTATAGTCAGTCTTAATATTGTTATTTGCCTAGATGATTATTTATTTTTAATATCAGAGAGATAGCGAAGATTTCTAGTTCAAGTCCTTCTTTCATCTTTTTACTATTTTACTTACTTAGGTTTTGAACCTTTGTACAATTTTTCAATGAAATTATTTTGCCTTTGTAAATAAAAATTGAGTTTAGATTAAATTTTGACATGCTTTTCATCTCATTTAGCACCGTTCAAGAGCAATGCAAAATAATTATTTTCCTTACGAAATGATATAAGCAAGGTTCAAGAGTGAAATCAAAACTTAAAGCAATCTTAACTTTTTATTGTGTTACTGTATGAAGCTTACCAATGTTCAATAACTCTATTTACCTGAATATTAAGGCGTGGTTGGTATTGAAAAGTTTTAATATGAAATTCTTAAATAGATAACACGTGTATGTTATACTTTCTGATTGTAAGGACTAATAACATCTAAAGGTATGAATGGAAATGAAAAAAAAAATGAATACAAGGATACAAGGTAGTGTGTTTTAAGTCTAGCAAAGTAAATCAGTTTATTTTGGACTAACCTACAAAATAATGTTCCTTCAGATTAGCCAAAATAAACGAAAAATGAAAATCCTTTTTCTACAAAAAAACAACTCAACCAATCTTCATATTCTGTAGAGTAGCCTCAAGAGGTTCCTTTTCTAATTTCTTTCTTCTTTCTGTTTATTTAACCAATTCTTTCTTGTGCATGGGTGTATTTTATTTTTCTGTTTGCTGTTGGTTAAGGCACTGAAAAAGTGTAACCCTTTTTAAATACCTTAAAGGGACAACAAGAACTGAAATGTAAAAAATAAAAAATTACCTTTTGGCAAATGCCTTAAGGTAAAGGACAAAAGATATAACAACTTTTTATTTTTTTTCTAAAAGAATTGATTAAATATCTCATCTAGTCGGTCAATTGGTAAAATTTTAGGGCCCTAAAAAATCAATATAACAAAATATGAGTATATAGCCCTTTCCTTTTTGCCTTACTAAAATGGCTGCAGTTACAAAATACCAGATTACGATGTTACAATCGAAAATACCATTCTTGTAATTAATGGGGCAATAAAGAGCTGATTTTATAATACAAATCGCCAATTTCAGATGTAAAATTTCATAGTGGCTTTATACTTTGTTTCAATGCATGTTCGTGTGAATATGATCCGCTGAATTTCTGCCTAAAGCCATACTGCTCTCATAAAAGCTTAATGTTTATCCCAAAATTTGTGTAATTTATGATCTCCTATTGGAGTTGCAATCAAGTGAGGAATGCTCCGAAGCTCCAGCCACCCAGAATTATTTTATTTTGTAAGCACTCAAAATGTGAATTATGTTCAAAGGAATTTATGAGAATACATGCAATTATTATGTGAATATTGGATATGTGCAATATGACATTTAGTAGAATGATATGAGAAAGGATTATGTTGTTGCATTCCAAGCAAGAACCAGAAAAGTATATTTTATAGATTTTATATAATAGTTGATATTTTCTTTTTACTGACTGGAGGATTCATGACGCAAAAAATATCAAATATGATGAGCATCAAACAAAGTACACTCAAAATAATTAAACGAAATATTGGAGAAACCCGAAAATTACTCGATATTAACTTTCACCTCTATAGTAGGTGAATACTTCATCGATATAAGTCAATCAGGTGAAGTCTTTTATATCAGAGATGGCTTTANGATTCATGACGCAAAAAATATCAAATATGATGAGCATCAAACAAAGTACACTCAAAATAATTAAACGAAATATTGGAGAAACCCGAAAATTACTCGATATTAACTTTCACCTCTAAAGTAGGTGAATACTTCATCGATATAAGTCAATCAGGTGAAGTCTTTTATATCAGAGATGGCTTTAGAATTTTTTACAAGTAATCAATGGGAGAAATAAGTTTGGTTACAAATTTAACCAAAAATTAAACACATTTTTCTTAATCATTTCAGTAAATCAAATACTCGTATGTGTCAATTTTGATCGAATAACTTTTGCTATTTTTCAAAAAAAANAAAAACCCCATTATTCTATTTGTCTAGAAATTCTTTGGTATAGAGACGAAAACCCGAGACAACTTATTCTCAAAGTACTTTTCTTGAATTTAATGGAAGACCATTAAAATGGTTCTACATGGATTGAAATAAATACTAGTCTAATTACTAAATAGTGGAATATAAAGTGGATGCATCAAAATGTTCCGGTCAAACTCTTTCAGTTTTTGTCGAGTTATCAAANCAAATACTCGTATGTGTCAATTTTGATCGAATAACTTTTGCTATTTTTCAAAAAAAAACCCCATTATTCTATTTGTCTAGAAATTCTTTGGTATAGAGACGAAAACCCGAGACAACTTATTCTCAAAGTACTTTTCTTGAATTTAATGGAAGACCATTAAAATGGTTCTACATGGATTGAAATAAATACTAGTCTAATTACTAAATAGTGGAATATAAAGTGGATGCATCAAAATGTTCCGGTCAAACTCTTTCAGTTTTTGTCGAGTTATCAAAGATGTGTGTGGTCTGATGTTGTCCTGATGAAACACACAAAATGTTTTCTATTGATTACTTCGGACTATTTTTTATCAATTGCTTGCTTCAATCACATTCGTTGATGATAGTAGAGATTGAAATCAATCATTTGCCCAGGCGATAACACTTCATGATGAATGACGATTGTCTTCCAATCCTACCAAAAACTAAAAACTAACTTTATTGCTGTTAATCCATGCTTTCCCACTGTTTTTGTGAAGCCTAACCACATTTCGGTCACCATTTTTTTCACATGATGTTGTCATATATCCTTAATATAATAATAATATATCCATATTTATTATATGTCCATAATTTCATCACACGATATCAATCTTTTCATAAATGACTCAATCTCGATTCACTTCTGTAGTAATTCGGATATGGAAACTTTATTTAATAAATTTTTCTGAGTTAATTCATGTGGAATCTAAACAACATGGTCCTTTTTGCATCCAACTTTGTATAAATTGTTCAAAATTATTTTGTGGTCAATGNTTTTAGAAATATCATGCTTGCTTTTATGACGATTTGTTCACTTTTTTCCTAGATTTCATCGACTTTTATAACCATTGGTTCATTGGAACGAAGTATATCTTTAACATGAAAATTTTCAAAATCAAAAGGAAAAAACCATTGCGCTGGTATATGTCTAATCGATTGCGTAAACTGCATAAATTTTTTTCAATAGGTTGCGATAGAAAATCAAAGTATGACGAAAATTTTCCTAATTCTAACTCATTTTTATATGTAAATAAATTTTCACAAAATAATGTGATTTCAATTATTTCTTTTAAGAAAATTAACCTTAAAATGTCACCTCTCAAAGGAGCTACAGTATAGTCTTATTAAATTTTGTTACTTATANCATAAATTTTTTTCAATAGGTTACGATAGAAAATCAAAGTATGATGAAAATTTTCCTAATTCTAACTCATTTTTATATGTAAATAAATTTTCACAAAATAATGTGATTTCAATTATTTCTTTTAAGAAAATTAACCTTAAAATGTCACCTCTCAAAGGAGCTACAGTATAGTCTTATTAAATTTTGTTACTTACATTCTATTTTAATAACAAATTTGTTACTGAACTTTTTCCCTCATCCAATATTTTATGGTCATGCGACTAAAAACTTGTAATTATATCGTTTGGGGTAGTGCAATGGATTGTTTTGGATCTCAATTCAACTTTAATTAAGAGATCATTCAAACAACTAACAAATATTTTGATATATTTTCTTTATATTAATTTTATTTAGACTGCACTTATCCTATTTTTTCTCTAATTAAAACTTCATTTCCATGAATTAAAAATAGTTCATCTCTGGCTTGACTTCGCCTTAGTACAAACGTTTAAATGCCTGATTATTGCAACTTTAATAAACTGAAGAGTACTGAAGATTAAAAACTTTTGTCGCTATTGATGAAACATAAATTAGAAACGTTGACCACAATAATTTTGATTACATAGTCGTATTTAATCTTAAGGTGACCAATTATGTAGTAGCATTGACTTTATTGAATTACTTAATATGGAAATACTTAAAATGGTATTGCTAATTTTTACAATGCCCTTTATAAGGGAATAAAACAGCTTCCTTATAAACAAGCTAGAAATTGAGACTATGATGAACCGCAGCTCAAGTTCGAACTCAATTTAATAAAATTNGGTCGTATTTAATCTTAAGGTGACTAATTATGTAGTAGCATTGACTTTATTGAATTACTTAATATGGAAATACTTAAAATGGTATTGCTAATTTTTACAATGCCCTTTATAAGGGAATAAAACAGCTTCCTTATAAACAAGCTAGAAATTGAGACTATGATGAACCGCAGCTCAAGTTCGAACTCAATTTAATAAAATTTATATAACGAAAATCACGTAATACAAAGGACTAACTATTAAAGATCTTTCTAAAAATTAAGATACACAGAGAAGTCTCTACTACTTTTCTTATGTATGTATGATAAATGATTTGTTAAATTCTCTCGTACCTTATATGAAGATAATTTGAGTAATGAACGAGATCAAATGCGTTCTAATTCGAGTTCATACTTTACTCATGTTAACTTGAACAAAAATAACTCGTTGTTCTGTCAGAAATATACCTTTGATTATTCAAATTTCATTTTAAGTAATAGAACCTTAACTCCGATAATTGTGGGCTTCTAAATATTTTATTCCCAGCTATATCAATTTTGTCCAACCACTTAACCAATCTTTCAAAGATCAGGAGGCACTTTATCGACTAGCTGCAACTTTATTTTGTGTATTTTCTGACTTAGAAGATAAAAGGCAAGGACATACTGCAGAATGGTGTACATATAGGGTNAACGATGTGTTATAGGGTCTTTTAAAAGGCACGCCAAGATGTTAGTAAAAAATAATTTCTAAACGATACTTTTTATATGTAATCTTTGGCATTTGTTAAGTAGACACCTATACAATTTTAACTATAGATACATAAATGAAGGAAAAACGCATTAAAATTATTCAAACTCATTATGAAAATGGTCGATCTTTATAAATAACATATCGTCAAATTCGTGATTTTTTTGGTATAAATACTCGTCCGAATGAGACGACAATTCAAAGATTGGTGAAAAAATTTCAAGAAATTGATACTGGTTTGGTCGATGATAGAAAAAGGACTAATAAATCCAAAAACTGGATGTTCCAGACTGAACAATTCCAGAGCTGAAATATAACATTCGGAAGAAGATTACTGCACTCCATGTGATAATGTGTAAGCAGTCCTTAAAAATATTGATTTCCGTATGANCATTTTCAATAAATATAGTGAAAAATTAAAAAATCTAAATTTTTGTATATTTTATTTAAAAACAATATCTACGCGCAACTTTTGAAAGACCTTTTAGTTTTCATATTCACATTAGGACTAGAATTGCATGCATGAATTGACTATTAATTTTAGTTGAGTACTTCTCAAATTTTCATTGCTTTAGTGATCGAAAAGGAAGAATGCCATCTGAAATTTCAACAAAAAAATTATTTAACCTAATCTAAAGTCGGCTTGTGGTTCTTAGTGTCAAATGTGTAAGAATCACTTCTAATTTTTGCACTAAATTTTTCACTAAAATTCTGATTGTGTGTAGACATTTTTCTCGTTTTCTTTACATTTTTTTCGGAAACATTTTTTCGTAAAAGTGAAATACCACAAATGTGCTAATCAAACCGACTATGTGTGCAACAATTTTTAGAAAAATCTTCGATCAGCTACTGCATTTAGTGATTATGTTGAAATTTTAAAAAATCTCCAGCTAGGTAAATGGGTTAACAAATAGGACATATACACGTATGTATTTCGTTTTTGTCGAATATTATCTATCTATGAAAAGTGATTCTCAATTCCCTCTGCAGTTCCACAAGGTTGTTTTATTGATCCTTTGCTGTTCATTTTATCTATAGAGGATACATCCGATAGTGGGCTCTTAGTTTTAAGATAATTGCAATCATTAATAGAACTTACCAAGATAAGAACCCGACATTTTATTAAGAGATAAGGTTGAATGAGAAAGGAGATAGTCTTAAATGTACTGATTCTAGGGAGGCGTTAGGTGAAGGGTGGGGGAAGGGAGCTAGAGGTTGGAGTTTTGTTTTATTGATGTCACTTTTGGATCTTTCATACTTACGAAATAAAATAAACAATCATTTAATGGTCAACACCATGTTTTATTAAAGAAGTTATCAAACGTTTCCAAACCTATCATTTAAAAAAAATTATGAACCATTGAATTTTAAAAATTTCAAATTTTAACAATTCTTTCAACAAAAACTATGGCTTTTCTTTTGTTAAGTTTTAATCCTCTTAGAACGTATCTTTTATAAATCTATTATAGTTGCTATTATGATAAAAACACTGTTTTTTATCATTTCTCTGTAGCCGTTGTGAAAATCCTTATAGAGTATTGAAATAGATCTCTTCAAACGGAATAATTTTTTCAGTGTTTCAANTGTATCTTTCATAAAGCTTTTATAGTTGCTATTATGATAAAATCACTGTTTCTTATCATTTCTCTGTAGCCGTTGTGAAAGTCCTTATAGAGTATTGAAATAGATNNNNAAAAAAATTATGAACCATTGAATTTTAAAAATTTCAAATTTTAACAATTCTTTCAACAAAAACTATGGCTTTTCTTTTGTTAAGTTTTAATCCTCTTAGAACGTATCTTTTATAAATCTATTATAGTTGCTATTATGATAAAAACACTGTTTTTTATCATTTCTCTGTAGCCGTTGTGAAAATCCTTATAGAGTATTGAAATAGATCTCTTCAAACGGAATAATTTTTTCAGTGTTTCAAATCTCTGCCAAGACTTTACTATTGTTTTGGCTTTTAATAATAGCTAGCATATTTTTTTGTAGCGTTTTATAGCAAATAAAATTGTTTTATAGAAAACAAAATTATTTTATAGAAAACAAAAATAGATATGTTCACATTTT
>JXPE01015155.1:2107-13366 GCA_001015215.1 Holcocephala fusca
GGAAACCACTACTCAAATTCATATTTATACGATAAATCCAACACACCGCGTCTCGATAACCACCTAGTTGCAATATCACATAGATACTTGGATCGCGTCAGGAATACTATTTCAAGCGTTGAAAATGATCATGTCTTTCTTCTCCAGATCATTCAAAGCAAACCACTTGTGTTGTGAACTAAGATCACATTTTTTCTTCCCCATTATTTCCAATTTAACACAAAGATGTTTGAATTTAGAGCGCCATATCTTCTTGTTTTTTAAAATCCAGCAATTGTATTTCAAAGCTACCAATGTAAATTTCAAAAGGAGAAAATTTCAACTCGGTTATCGTAGTATTAAGAGGATTTTTGACAAATGCTAGAGTTGTTCTGCAGTTTTCAAATTCCTAAATCCTGCTGAGAAATGCTTCGCATCTATTTAAAATTATTGTTTTAAAATTGTGTTTATCACTTGGCGACACTTCAGCAGGCTCGGAAAGTGAAACAATGTTTCCCTTTCATAATCCTGAGAAAAAATGGATAATTTGTTTTTGAATGTTATTTCTTCTTCTAACATCGAAAAAATTAAGTTTCTTTTTCCTTGTAATTTATGATTAAGCTGCTGATTTAGATGAGACATAACGTCTACTATTATATAAAAATTTTGAATCCACTGATCATCTGTTAATTCTGGATAGTGAACACCGTTCTCAATAAGAAATGCTTTAATTTCTGGAAAAATGGACGCGAAACATTTTAAAACATTCCCTCTTGATAATCAAAGTATTTTGCTATGAAGCAGAAGATCAACGTACTCGCTCTCCATTTCAAATAAAAATTCTTTAAATTGGCGATGATTGAAAGCTTCAGCTAAAATGGAGTTGATAATGATAATCACTAATGCCATAACTTTACAAATTTCACCCGGAAATGTTTGCGCACAAAGCTCTTCTTGATGAATGATACAATGGTAAACAAGTATCTCGTAATTAAGTTTTTCTATCAAAATAGCAACAAACCCTTTTCTTACACCGGTCATACTTTTGGTTCCATCTGTTAAAATCAATACAGTTTTATCGAGGGAAATATGACGTTTATCCATGCACTCAATTACAGCATTTGCGATATCTTCTGCATGCATCTAACCTTTGAGTGACAATAATCCTAAAAGTTCTTCTTTAGGGACTGAATGTGACATAAATCTTATAAAAAGTGAAACTTACGCTGTATCATTTATGTCACAAGACTGCCCAACTGCTATTAATAAAGCCGAAATCAATTTCAGATTTTCGATATGCTAGGTGATTATATTCGAACATATTTTAATTGTTCTTTCTTTGATGGTTTTGGCAGACAATGAAAACTCTTTGATTCTTTTCAGAATATCTGCTTTATTCTTAAAATTCCGAAATAGCTCTTCGGATGCATTTATAAAACACTTTTTTATGTATTCGCTGCCCATGTACGGTTTCCTTTTCTTAGCAATCTCTTAGCTAAAAACAAAACTTACCACATTAATATTGCTGGAAGATTGCATCCAGTTTTTAAACACAGAAGTTGACGACTCTTAACTCTTCTGAAGTTCCTCAACTCCTTTCTTCCTTGCATCACCGGTAGGATATTTAGTACTAAATGACGCGTGCTTTCGTGTAAATTGTCTCTCTATATTTGACTTCTTGCTATGGGCGAATTTCTTCTTACAAATAAGACATATCGGAAGTCCATTCAAGTTTTCAATAAACACAAAATTCTCGGTCCAATCAACTTTAAATTCGTGATTTTCATCTTTTCGATTTATGGAAGAATTTTAATTTATCAAAATAAAATGTAATTTTCTTACCAAGTTTTTTTTTTAAATGAAAATATTATTGCGCCTTCCGTGGATATTTGTGCCAGAGCCGGACTTAAGAAGGCAAAGAGTCACTTGCGGGTCTGAAGCTGTACTTTGCCAAAAAAATTTATTTCCGAAAAGTACAGGTATTCCGAATATAACACGGTGCTTTTATAACACGGATTCATTCCAACACGATTAGAGAGCATACATATATAACACGGTAAATTTATAGCAAAAATTCACTCTAACATGGTTTAAGAATTGGGAACATCCTTTTATAGCACAATCCTTCTATAACATGGACTGACTCTAACATATTTGAGAATTCGGAATATCTCTGGATAACATGGTGCTTTTATAACATGGATTCACTCTAACATGATTTAAGAATTCGGAACATCTCTGGATAACACAGTGCTTTTATAGCATGAATTCAATCTAACATGTTTCCAGAATTTAAAACACCCATGTATAACACAGTTGTTTTATAGCACAGATTCACTCTAACAAGATTCGAAACTTAGTTAAAATTCTCGTAGAATATGAAATGTAGTAAAATCTATTAACTTCTTGCCTTTACGATTAAATTTCGTAAAATAATACTTGTGCAAACCATTAAATTTTATGTAATTCTACGCATTTTTTGCTTAACTCTTTGCACTCGGAACGATTCTGAACGTTGACCATCAGCTATTCAGCGAAACTTTTTACTACAGAAATAGGCATTTATTATAGTTTTAGAACTAAGTAGCGTATTGCAGTCAGGGGTGGACTGGAGCCGGTTCGGTCCAACTCTCGCGAGCCGGTTGTTAAAATCTTTGAAACTCTGCGAGCCGCTTGTTAAATTACACAAGAATCATAGTATTATTCTTCCTACATGCAACTGTTTTGTACGTTGAAAATTTTGATTTTTTTATTTATGTCGGCAGGCCTTTTCGATTTACCTTTATGCTACCAGTTAGATGACAATTCATCTTTAACAATTCTTCCGCTAAAGGAATGCTGATATAGTACCTGCCGATGAACATGTGGTATCCTTTTGCATCAAGAACTCTGTCTAATAATTTCTTTTATAAATCTAGCGGAGTCCTGGTACTTAAATCCGGCCAGGATATATTATGAGAAGTTATGTTTTCATAGAATAGAAGTATTATAAATAAATATCTTGTTCTTAAATCAGCCCACGTATTGTAAATAACTATCCTATCTTTACTAAAAAATAGAAGTGTAATTCGTACCTTTTCTAAATAAATGTCTTTAGTAAAGGGTAGAAAAATGTAAAAATTTACTAAAAAGTGGAAATGTAACTTGCATGTTATGTTTGTATTCCGACCTTTCTTCTACAAACTCCCCTTATTACTCTAATTAAGTGGCACCGAGAAAGATACGGAACGTCGTGGGCACGCTTTTCAGGTTCTCGTCCGTTACAACACCAGGTGACAATTCTTGCATATATTTTAGTAATTTTACTATATTTTGATTTGATTTTTTGAGCCATTTCAAGAGAAAACTTCAAGGAAATATGCCATCTCAAAAAGTTGGACTGAAATAACTCAATTCCCCGTAATCGCTAATAATTCCCTTAAGGTGACACCGAGTGATAGGCTAGAATCACGAGGTCCCCAAAATAATAGAGCGGAATGCAAAGGGTTAATATATTTACATGTAGCATATAGCAGATATGGAATATTCATGAAATACAAAAATATAAGTGAAAACTTAAAACTGAAGATTTACAAAGCACCAATCTGACAGTAGTAACATGAAATTCATGAAATACAAAAATATAAGTGAAAACTTAAAACTGAAGATTTACAAAGCACCAATCTGACAGTAGTAACATGAAATTCATGAAATACAAAAATATAAGTGAAAACTTAAAACTGAAGATTTACAAAGCACCAATCTGACAGTAGTAACATGAAATTCATGAAATACAAAAATATAAGTGAAAACTTAAAACTGAAGATTTACAAAGCACCAATCTGACAGTAGTAACATGAAATTCATGAAATACAAAAATATAAGTGAAAACTTAAAACTGAAGATTTACAAAGCACCAATCTGACAGTAGTAACATGAAATTCATGAAATACAAAAATATAAGTGAAAACTTAAAACTGAAGATTTACAAAGCACCAATCTGACAGTAGTAACATGAAATTCATGAAATACAAAAATATAAGTGAAAACTTAAAACTGAAGATTTACAAAGCACCAATCTGACCAGTAGTAACATATGCAGCAGAAACAATATGATTAACAAAAAAACGAAGAAGAAAGAATCAAAGTAATCAGAATCAGAATCAGTAATCAAAAATATCATGGTATGGAAGCTCACGGGGAAAAAAGTGATAAGCAGACTCAAAAATGGATGGATAGACCAAGTGATGAAAGATCTCTATAGAATTAATTAGAGCAATAAAGTGAAAGGATAAAAAACAGAACCGAATGGAAAATAATCGTGGAAATATCCGAATCACAAAGTAAATTATGGTACAGCATAGAACACAAATGAACTAACTCACCACCATTATAGACGAATTCCTAGAACTCCTTTAAGAGGTGGCTACTATTCCAATCAAGATGTACAGCCGCGATATGAATTTAAAAATAAAACCTATTACATTTATTTAGAGTTAGATTATAAAAAAAAAACCACGTGCAATAATTATAATATTTTTATTTTTGCAAATTTAAAGAAATTCATATGGTTTTAAAAAATTAATATATACTGTAGGCAACATCCGCCTAATTCGAATTTTATACAAAAAATCTTGGCAGATAAGGTCCATAAACTCCTACTCAAAGGGTAAAAAATGAACAGTATCTAATTTGAAATTAGGGAAATCCCCGTAAAACACCTTAGCAAATGTAATAAAGTTGTTAAGTTGAAAAGATACCTAACATAACATTTTTCATTGGAGCTCATACGTACTATCACATTTTTCTCCAGATTCGAATTTGGTGTAGAAAATTTTGGCAGATGAGATCTATCATTCCCACTCAAGAGGTTAAAAGCGAACAGTATTTAATTTGAAATTAGGGAAATCCCCATACAAAAGCTTAGCAAACGTAATAAAGTTTTAAGAATGTCTGATTTAACATTTTTCATTCGAGCTCGTATGTACTATCACATTATCCTGTAGAATTTTCGTCTACTACTGTATGTAGACAGAGTGATAAGAGGTTAGTAATCCTTTGTAAAAATTTCATAAATTATATCCTTTATTGTATTTAGTTTCCACGTTTTATATGTCAAAATCAAATTCGCATTAAAGGAATTTATTTCATGTATATTTCTCTCATCTTACGATTTTTACTCTTTGACCGGCCTAGCATCACGAAGACCCTGAAATAGTTTATACTACTTCTCGAACACAAATGAACAAGATAAGCAATCATCACCATAAAAATGTTATCTAGCTTGAAGCAAAATTTAATATTTGCTCCTTGCTCCATGACATTTTTGTGAAGAGATAATAGGATAAGAGCTATTGCCACTGTCCAGACAATAATCCGTGTACGCCTTCTAATGAAGTAGGTCTCGCTTTGTGGAAGAGATATATTGATTTCAAATTGTATATTGTTTCAATAGATGACATTATTAGTTTTATTTAAATGATGAAACTTTTCCAAAACTAACTAAATCTAATAGAGAATTAATAACAATATACGAATATACTCTAGCTGTTAAATAATACCAGCTAAATCATCCTCTACAGAACACAACCATTAAAACACATTAAAAGTAGCTGGTTCTAGTACAGGAACCATCAGGAGGTCTCAAAAATTGGATTCAAAATGTTTGGGCAATATTACTCTTTTGTTTTTTTAAATTATGATTTCATAACTAGACTTCAATAATAAATTCATGTATACCATTATCATCTATTGAAAAAATATTGTCAATATCAGGTGTGTTGATGCGGAAGGCATTCACTTTAAAACACCTAGGTATAAAAATTACAGATACAAAGTAAAAAACAAAAGATCGATCGTAATATTTAATAATATTTCATTAAGTGTTCAATATTAAAAATATTACAAACATTTTTATTCATCCGCATAAAATTTTCAACATAAATTGAAGTGATATAAGGAGTCCAGTTTGTCTCAGGTGTCAACTAATTAATAACATGTGATTGGTCTTGCACTTTTCTTTCTTGAAAATAACCACTTGGTTAGTAAAGACCCTGAAGTGTTTTAACAACTCATTTTTTGATTAATTATTGCCATTACGTAAAATATTTGTCACAACTGATTTATTGTAAGATTCTGGATCTGAAATTTAGCAGAGTTCACCCTAACTTAAATGTTGGTGGTTTCATCTGTGTATTATTAAGTTGAACTGGATAATAAATTTGAAACATTATACAAGTCATATAAGCGATTTGAGATCTGATAAAACACCCTATGAGGGACCATATTAATTGATCTGTTTCTGCAAAACCATAGTTGATTGCATTGATGATCATAAGTGATGCAGACAGGTAAGTGGCTATTGAGTAGATTAGACCACTATACAAATATGAGACTTGATATTTACTGCAACGATTAATGTGATCGCATGCCATCTCTATGATCTGGTGGCTCCAACCATTGATTATTCTCCTCCCTAGGTTCTATCTAAATGTGAATATATGGAGCCGCCAATGATAGATACTTTGTTTTGTTTTGTAGGAAAAAACATTTTTTTTTATCTCTGTTTTTTATTTTATTCCAGACACTATGGAACAAGACAAAACTTCCAGTAGCAATTGCATAAAGCAATTGCATTTGGTGTCTTTTGCTCATGGGGTAATAAATTTTTGCCATGTATACAACATTACAGTTGAGGAAGCCAGCGAGTATAGCTGCAATTTTAAATTTAAATCTAGATGGTGTGTAGGTGCTACGTTTAAGATAAAAACGACATTCAATACCCTCATGGCTACCGCACAGAAGTAATGTAATGAACATTTGAGATCTCCTCCTTCTTTATATCACGACAGTTTGTTGTTGTCATGTAGTTAGCACTCACAGATTTATTCTATAAAATTGATGAGCTCTCGGGTAATCTAGACACTCATCTTTCTAGAAAAGAGATATTGTCGACGGTTAGTTCCGAGAAATTTGCACTGACTATCTAGTCTTCTATCTTTTCGTATCCAAACAAAGCTAAAATTATTTTTTGTTTTTCTATTCCTGAGAATGATTTATTTTAAGGTTATACCATTCAGAGTTGAGACCTTTGAATTGGTTATTTAACATTTCTTGATCCTAGTCTAGACGTAAAGCGTTGAATTCAATTATGACTACTAAATTTTCTGCATTCTATCGATGATCATCAATTTATTAATTAGTAAAAGTCTAGTTAAATATATTTTTTAATATAATCTCGATTAAGGTAAATTTTATTTTTCACTAATTTAAGCCTTAAAAAACTTTTTAAGAAGCAATCACATCAAGTCTTCACTACAAAAGAATAATTTTTAAGATAATATACTCGTATATAAAAAGCTCAACATAAAGGGTCTTTCAAAAATCACGCTTAGATGTTGTTTCTAAATAAAATATGCAAAAATTTAGTTTTTTTTAATTTTTCACTATTTTTATTAAAAATATAGCTCATTACAATTATATGTGATAAATTATGTTATTTAAATGTCTACCATGACATCGTCTACAGGCTGTAATACCAAAATCATCAATTTTCAAGGACTCAAACATTATCATATAGAATGGAGCAACTTGTTTCGAATGTTATCTTTCAGCTCCCGACAGCGACAGATTTTACTTTTCAAAAAACTCTACAAAAAGCAGTCTAATGGATCGCATGTAGATCATACGATCTACGTGGCCTGTGGCCAGTTTATATCACCATTTCACCATTATGTGAAATTAATCGATTGGGAGACTTAAATCGCAATAATGCAATGTTTTCCCGTGTTGTGTGACTTGTGGCTCCATTTTGTTGAAAATAAAGATAAAAACGGGCCAATAGCCCACAGCTCACAACCCAAAAATTACACCAAACAAAAAATAATGCATTTTTGTGCAAGTATTCATTATTCAAGTATTCGTTATTCAAAGGGGTCCTTCTCCCCAGATGCGACAGTATGAAATGAGCTTCATCACTAAATATGATGCTCCGTGAAAAACCAAAAAAACAGTCTCCTGTTCAAAGAACTAATCCATGAAATTTATGCTTTGATAATAATCTCTTGGCCTAAATTCTTGTGTTAATTGAATTTTGTAAGGATGCAAATGCAAATGCAAATCGTTATGTAAAATCTACCAAACGTCCCAACAATCGATTCATGAATACCTAATTTCTTTTTTCCTGAGAGCGTCGAGATATCGATGTTGAAGCTTGTTTAACAACACTTTAAAACTTTGTGTAACCGCAGCAATATTCAATATTCCAACATAACGTCCAGTTTTTGATCTTTCAGTCCTTTTTCTATCATCTATCATCGAGCGTACCAGTTTCTTAAAATTTTTTAACCAACCTTTGAATTTTTGAATCATTTGGACGATTATATACTGAGCCAACACCAAAAAACTCACTAATTTTGCGATATTTTAGATTTAAAAATCGATTATTTTCATAATATGTTTCAGTAATTTTAACACATTGTTCTTGNTACCAGTTTCTTAAAATTTTTTAACCAACCTTTGAATTTTTGAATCATTTGGACGATTATATACTGAGCCAACACCAAAAAACTCACTAATTTTGCGATATTTTAGATTTAAAAATCGATTATTTTCATAATATGTTTCAGTAATTTTAACACATTGTTCTTGCATTTAAGTATCCATGGTTAAAATTGTATATGTGTCCACTTAACAAATATCACAGATGATATAATAAAAAGGTAGGCGTTTAGAAATTATTCACTACTGATATCTAGGCGTGACTTTTGAAAGATCCTTTTTTAATGTGGCCCACATTATTGCAATATTCCACATATTAGCCTTGCAATATTTAAAAGAAATAACTAATTTTTGTGATAGGATCTAAAGTCATTTTAAATATCTTATCATACTAAGTTGTACTCATAGCTCTGCAATTAAATGACAAAATTTATCCAAAGAAAATTTCGATTGTAATGATTTAATTTACTAAAATTTCAAGAAGACAACAATTTTACTTTACTTAATTGCAAAATCACTAAATGTGAATAGCCTTACTGGAAACAAATACCCGTCCTTTTACACGCAAAAGTTACAAAAATCGAACTTTTTCTAGGAAACAAAATATTTTTTCATTTGTAGGATTATTAAAAAATCATCAACTTGGTTCGAAGAAAGATTATCTTCTCTTAACAAAATTATTAAAACTCTACTTCCTATCTGAAAATAATTAGAAGATTGATAAAAAGATGGATTCCATATTACAGGATTAACCAAAATTAGTCAAAGGACTAACCGAAAAAAAATACCTTTATAATGTTAAAAACTTTCAACCTAATTATTAAAGACAGGATAAACTAATTGATATGTTATTAATTTATTCAATAAGAATAGAAGATTCTTTCAAACATTGATCATTCTCTACATTTTTTATGCCTTTCCAAGTTTTCTAAATAAATTAAAATTGTTACAAAGTAAGTCCTAAAAACAACCGAGCTATTTCATATTTCAAAACAATCTAAAATCTGTACATATCTTCCATAAAACAAGACTAACTTTATTAAAATCGATGAACAAATTGTCAAGTTTTAGCATGTACAAAGGCAGATTTTCTTGTCACCTCATCCTAAAAACACGATCAGGACCAAAAAATTGCTCGCATTAAAGATTTCAAGGATCTTGCTGGTTGGAGCAGCCAAAAAAAACTAAATATCCGTGAATTCAATCGAATAGGTTATGAAACTTCATGCTTCAAGTATGATCCTCATAAAAAAAAAAGGACACACATCACGAAATTACAGCATGGAAGCCTCCAGGCTAACCAAATTCTAAGAAATTGAGTTTCCAGAAGTGGTGAGAATTTCATTGATTTGGTTTTTACCATTATGAAATTATTAAATTTCGATAATTTATACCATCAGATTAGAATCTTTATTGTAAATATAATCTAAGTGTTTGTGGAAGACAATCGCCCAAAAGAGAATCGAATGTTAAGCACCGAGATGTTTTTTTTTTCACGATAATGCATCATCACACAGGATAATCGCTGTTCGTCAATTTTCAATGAAAAAACAAGCCTATATGCTTCAACATTCTCTATATTTACTTGATTTACCTCCCTGTGACTATTTCCTGTTGCTGTTCAAACTCAAACTGGCAATGAAAGAAATATTTTATACACCAGTCCAAGTAACCGAAATGAATATTTCCAGTGGTTGAAATGCATCTTGAATAAAAAAGTAGTAATTTTGGCAGTCACATGGATGTATTTTCAGATATATTTAGGTCATGACAAATTGGTTGTAATTTTGACATGTATAAAAAAAGAAGACTACACGTAAAAATCTAATAATATTCGACTGAAGGATTGTACCTTAAGATTCTGGAATCATTTCCAAAATGACGGGTTTTCTTCAATAAACTCTCAACAGCTTACTCTTACAGCCAGACTTGATATGATCCTTGAAAATTTTTTCATTAAAAAATAATAGAATAGGCAAAGTAATAGGAAAGTAGAAAAAACAGAAAAATAATAGAATTGAAAAACAAATCGAGTATCAAATAAAATGAAAATAAAAGTGAGCAAATTAGTTTCTCCCTAAGAAAAAATGCATTCAAGCCGGTTAAAATCAGATACCCATTGAGTATGCATCCGGATCGTAGGCTAACCTGGGATACCCATATACTCAAACAGAAGGAGCAAATAAAACTGGTCTTTAAAAAAATATATTGGTTGCTCAATAAAAAGTCAAAATTTAATCTGAGCTAGGAAATAGAAGTTAACAAAGGCATCATAAGACCTATCCTAGAAATCAGCTAAGAAATTCAAAAGAGAAATACTTAAAACTGGTGCAGCCAAAAATAATCAGGGTAATAACCGGAGCATTGCACTATGTACGAAACAAATTAATGAGGTCGAGGAGATAGATAATCATAAAGCACAGTAGAAGATACCAAAGTAAATTACAAATTCACCCACGTATAACAGCTCGAAACATACTATATTGGTTGTAAAAAAGAATTTGCAAGACTAAAGAGAAAAGACCCAATAGACTGTGTAAATTAAAAAGTAACAAATATAAAACACAAATCTTGTAGACAATAAGAAAACAGAACTTATAAAAGTGAGCAATTGTATTCACAAGATCTTAACTAACTATAAGCCTGGGTTTTTACTATCTAGTAGCGGAATTTAACTGAACCCTGCGAATAGTCAATACCAAACCAGAACCAAATTGATTATATAAAGAATCTAATAATTGTAAATTACTGTAAGCTTTGAAAAGGTTGATTTATACAGGGTTATCCATTTTGTGGCTCGAA
>JXPE01015235.1:695-11068 GCA_001015215.1 Holcocephala fusca
CTAGTTCTACATTGTTCCTTTCCAGATCTCTGTTTCTGTTTTCAAAAAGAAAAACAAAATTAACAAAACTAAAAATTTTGAATATTAAAGACAAGTGCTAGATTTCCTATGATTTTAAAATATTTAGATAGAAATATAAATAAAAATAAATAGAAAAGAAAAACACATAAGTAAACCTTGCACTGGTCTAATTTTGTTTTCATGTAATTACAATTTAATAATTTATATTTTATTACAAAAACAAAAAAAAAAGAATATTGAACTAACCTTCGACGACGAAGTTTTAATATAACAATGAAAACGAATGCATTGATAATAAACAATCCAGAAATGACGATTGCAGGTATGACGACGTCTTTTTACCATAACGAAACGATAACAGAAAAAAAAACAAGATTGGTTGATTTAATTAGAATTTAAAAAAAAAAAACACAAACAAATTTCTAACATCCAAAGGAGTTTTTGTTTTTAAACTAAAATTACCATAAAGAATATCAGCATCTTTTTGGGACATTTCAGTAGTTGTAGTCATACGATTATGATGATATGGTGATTTTTTTCTAGAGCCTAAATTTAACCCAGTTACAATTCCACTTCCTGATAGTGCCAATATTTCTGTAAGGGTGATTTTTTTTATAGTTTTTTTTTTTTAACTAAAAATAGCGAGAATAAATTTTACTCAATTTAATAGAATTATAAAATTATAAAAAGTGCAATTTAATACGCGACCAGTCAGTACAACACATTTAAAAAGAAGACAAATAATATTAACAATTTAATTAAAACATTAATTAAAGAAATCCACACTGATTACACAAATATTGCGATAGTTAAATAGAAAAAAAAGAAAAAAAGAAAACTTTTACAAGATAATTACAAGATTAAAGTTATGTAAAAATAGAGTCTTGAAAATCTTTTTGGATTCTATTTAAAAAAAATCATCAATAAAAGCATATCAGTTACTCCTTATTTTTTTTCTTTTCTTTTTTTCTTTTTTTTAAATTTCATTAACTACCTTTCGTTTTAAATAAATTGCACAAAGTCAACGACTTTGAATTGAAATAACTAAATTTTTATGTCTTAGTTTTAAGTGCTTCAAGCGTTCAATTTCGACTGGTTAGCTGCTGTTGCTGCTGCTGCTTTTGCTAAAACATCTCAATTAACTAATATTAACATAAAAAGCCATTGCTCTTGCTTTTATATAAACGTGCCTTATCATAGCACCATTCATAAAGCACATATGCTTCAGCTTTTTTTATACAAGTAAATTAGCCTGGGAACTTGTGATTTCAGTTGAGTATTTTGGGCTGACTAACGATAACAAACACTTTCCTCACACCCCACACAAGACTTAACATTGAATTGACTTAAATATAATTGGAGACATTTATAAAAAAAAAATTATAAGCAGTTTTGATAGGGTGTGTTTCAATTTCTTAATCACATCGACGATAACAAAATCATTCTATTCAAGTGTTTTGGAATTATAAGACAATAAGCAATTGGAACAGAACAGTTAAGGAAATGTGAAAATCTAGGAAATAAACATTAAACCAATAGTTTTTCCTGGAATTTTTTTGCGATATGCAAGTAAATGAATGAAAAACAAAAAACAAAAAAAAAATAAAGCAATTTAAAATTGAAAAAGATATTAAAATAGAAACTAATTTTTGTTTTTTTGTTTACCTCCAAGAAATATAAAATAACAAAAAATTCCGAACATTGATTTATTCCTTTCTTTGTGATTATTTCTTTCACCTTGTTGATGTTGCTAATCTTTAACTGTGAGAATTGTATCATTTTTATTTTTCTTAAAGATGAAAATGAAGCAACATTCGGTGCGTTCTGCGGCAGGCATGATTAACGAATTTGATGCAAACTAATAATTAAAAAAAAGAAAAAAGCAGTAACATTCACATAGCAAAAAAAGAGAAACCAAGCTTCTTTTTGGATTGCAAAATTCAAAAAACAATAAATAGGAAATGACAAAAAAAACATAACCAAAAATTTAATGCATTACCCAAAATGTCAAAAATGTTTTTTTTTTTAACAATCAACAAAAAACCAAAAAACCAAAACGAAAAATCNATAAACTTACGAGAAATCGATTAGAAAAAAAAATATGAATACACGTGCATTTTTTTTCTCAAACTTTTCTTTAATTCAAACAAACTAATTTTCTTCTATTTGAGTTTTGTACTTGCCTACACAATCCGGCAATTTTTTATCCCACGCGTGTTGGTCTCCACACTTCAATTGCCGGTTGTTTATGCCGGTGTCAGGGAAAACAAACGATTTATTGCATTCATAAAATGCTACTGTTTCTGTTCGATTGACAAGTCGACCATTTTTTGGTATTGGCAAATCGGCGCAACCAAGTGCTATAAAATATTTTTTTTATTTTTCTTAATGAGTTTTTTTTATCAATTAATGTTTTAACGAATTGCAATATAAAATAACAAAAACAAAATACAATTAAAAAAATACATTCTTCATTTTTTGTTGATTTTCTTTTTCACTGGCTTGGAAATAAAATAAACTGCTATAATATTACAGGAACACTTAGTACCTAAAAAATATCATAGATGCCATTTTGTCGTTATGTTCTAATTTCATGTTAAAGTCATGGAGAAAGATTAAAAATTAGTTTTACAAATTTCACGACAAAACCAAGAATTCATAAATTTTTAAAAAATACTTTTGTATAAATATTAATTTTTACACATAAAGCAACATTAAAAATCAATTAAATAAATTGATTTCTTATAACTGAACTGAAATTATTTGTTTCTAAATCAAAAAAAGATACTTTTATAATTTTTAAATAAACCGACTAGTTTACCTCTTATATTCTTCAATAATTTTTCTTCTGAATTAAATCAATGAAAATGGTTTTGTTTTTCTTTTTTTCTCACAACAAGCTTTTTCGAATTATTTAAAAAAAACATTGTTGTTTCATGAATTTAAATTAATTTTATTAAATTTCTAGTAATTAGTTCAATGAGCAAATAATTTTTGGATTGCATATAAATCTAAATAAAATTAAATTCTGATTTTTTTGTTTTTTATCCAGGAAACCGTAACTTAACAATTTGAACCCACTTTAAATTGATTATTCTAAGATTACATTTAAAAACCAAGTTAANTGACAATTTGAACCAACTTTAAATTGATGATTCTAAGATTACATTTAAAAACCAAGTTAATTTTTTGGGAATTAAAGTGGGCAGTAAGTTACATTAATTTACTATACCTACATGAAAAGAGAAAAAAAATNATAATCAGTAAAATTTGAGGACCTAATCGAAAATAATTCGGTAGATTTATAGGCGAGTTATCAGACCTATGCTGATGTATGATATAATTGTGTGGTAAAAGATCCTGGAGATGGTAAAAACTAGGAACTAAAAAATCAAGTAGAATACACATATTAAGTTCTAGAGGTACAGGAGTCATTAGATCAATTTCATTGAATACATTAAGTACCATTCTGATTTGCATAAATCGTAAGACTATCAGTTCGCGAGGAATAATTTAAAAAAGAAATAGTCAACAATCAAATAACTCGTACATAGTTTCTTTGAACAAAGACTATCAATTAATTTATGGAATAATCAAAGATTTAGTGATTTAATTTTAATTTTTTAAATAAATAAAAATAATTAATGTAAAAATTAAAAAAGATTCAACACACAAATTGTTTCAGATGGTTTTGAATATAATATGAAGTCTCTCAAGACTCTGGATATTGTTTGAAGATTCTAAAAATGATTCAAGTCCATAAACTAGAAAGACAAATATAAAGTGTGTATTGTGTCTTAAAATTACAAGATGCACAAATTTAACTTCGATATGCCCAACATTGGATACCGTACTAAGTATATAGCTTCATTGGTCATTCACATATGCCTTCAAAAGGGAGACTAGATGTGACTACGAACGTTTAAAGTTCATGCAGCCAGATTGGGGTAGTTAATAATTGTTCTTGCAGATATTGCCATTATATGGAAGGTATTCTATCAGAAAATGCTTAACTCTGACGGTTACAAGATTCAGTTGCATGGGTGTTTATTTCTACAATTATTCTAAAAATATAAAATTTTTAAATCTGCAACTAAGAACTAAATTCTTGAATTATTATGTTAAAAGTTTTTGAGATAGGATGCATAATAGAGTTTGCAATAAAAGTTCTACATTCTGTTTTCAGTAGGTACATAAACGAGGAAAGGATAAATAAATAAAAATATTAGGCTCTGAAGTGTATTCTTTTAAAATTCATAATTACAAGTATCTAAAAAATTTTAAATGAATCAAACACTGAAGAAGAGTATACAACTGCAGAATAATATTCGCTTTACGTAAACTAATTGCTGCATATAATTTAGAATTATATTAGAAATTTTCGAGATTTCAAAAATTAGATTCCCTTTTTTAAAATTTCAGCAATGTCTTTCCTTACTAAATGAAAATTGCAATTCGCTATTTTTTCTTTAAGTACTTCCTAATTGCAATCAATGCCGTGTTACTTTAATATAAAAACCATTCCATTTTAAAAATTATTGGTTTTAGAAAGAATTTAAAATTTAAAATGTTTTTTTTTTTTAAATTAACATATAAAAAATTCAAACCCGGAGAATAATGAAAATATTTAAAAATTCAATAAGACTCACCTGAATAATGTAATAGAAGGCCCCTTTTCGGATATGCAAATTTAGTTGTAGATTTCATGATTACCTGCAAAAAGAAAAACAATTATTTTATTAATTTAATATAAAAGAATTACATTAAGAAAAATTAAACCTTTATTTTATTTGAATCACTTATTATTTCTACTGGACGAAGAGACTCCGAACATGAATTGTAAAGATTTCTACCTATTTCCAAATCAATAACTTCCACAAAATCATTACATTCAACTAAAAAATAATTTTTTTATTTGTTGTTGTAATTCATATTCTAATATTTCTATTAATTACTAAATAGAAATAATTAAAAAAAGATACCTCTCAATGATAGATCAAGAATTGTTACACGAATTTTTTGACCAACTGATGTAGAAATATCCCAATTGCAATCATAATCACCAATATAAAATTTTGGATATCCAGGTGACATAGCAAAACCATTTGTTAATGGATTTCCATAGTATGTTCTTTGGATACTAGAATATGATTTTCTTGTTGATTCTGATAGTTCAATATTTTCATCAAAATCTTCTGAAAAATCTAACTTTCCACCACTTCCAAGATCATCGTATTCAATAGCTGAAGCTTCTGCAGATAGATCGCCAATTTCATCCAGTCTACTTTCCGTAAATTCATATCGTCTATTATTTAAAGTTGTATCTTCCCCATCAAAATAATTAGTAGGTGTTGCTAAAATTATAAAATAATAATTTATAGTTCCAAATTACAATTAAAAATTTTATAGGCAAACTTTGAGGTGTTTCATTTAACGATGATATGTCGGTTTCCTTAAGATTAGAATGAGAATTTGTCGCATTACTTCGGATATTATCAAGGATTCTATCATTAGGAAAAGTAACAATATATTGCTCGCCTTCTCGTATAATTAAAGTTATATTTTCAAAGTTACTAAGATTATTTTTATCTTTTGAAATTTTTTTATATTCGTAATCTGAATTTTCATAATTAGGTGTTGATGGAAGGAATGATTTTCTATGCTGTGTTTCAGACTTAATATTTNAATTTCATCATTTGTTCGAAAATAAATTGCATCGCCAATTTGTTCAATATCATTGAAATCATCAATATTACTAGGCAATATTTTAAGAACCTTAAAATCCTAAAAAAAAATTTATATAAAATTATTCTAGAAAATATTTAAAATTTTAATTCTTGTTACCTGAGAATACATTTGAGATTTTTCCTGTATAATTTTTTCATTGATTGGTGTTTGTAATTTTATTTTACGTTTTCTAGAAGAACTTTGAAAAATATCTGGCATAGGTTCAATATCATCATCTGAACTTGTTAATATTTTTAATGAATGAAAATTTTGTTCACGTGGTAAAACTCTAGCTTCGGCAACAGGTTCTCCTTTTGTAGGTTCAACAACATCTGGTGTAATCTTTTCATATCCAATAGTTAAATGTTCATTGCAATATTGATTTATTCGATAATCTAAAAATTAAAAGTATTTCTTAAATTGCAATATGTTTTTTTTTTGTTTTTTAAATTGCCAATAAAAGTTTTGATAATAAAATTATTGCTGTTTTATATTTAATTGATTTTTTTCTTAACGATGGAATAATGTGGTTAAAGATAAAAGACTAAATCCCTGAAATCAAATAGATTAAGTCACCCTTCAGATAAGATACCCGAAGGGGATTTACGTTTTTATTCAATATTATTCTAACAAATTTGCAAAATAGAACAATTTCAATTCAATTATTAAGGAAAATATGGAATTTGATTAAAAAGCTAATGTGTTAAGACTTTTGTCCACACATAAACAAAGAGAAAAAAATTATATCTCCCTCAATGAAGATCTAATGTTTCAAGGACATGAATAAAAGCCCAAGTTACTTAAGACTCTCTCTTATAGACCCTTGAAAAGTTTAAAGCAACAAACATAAATTTCATAAAAGTTAGAAAATATATTTTTCCAATGGTTCAACAACTTTTATGAAATCATAAACTGACCTTAATATAAACTATTCTGTAAATTTTTATTTTTAAAATGTCGTTTTCATTATGTTTCAATAATTTCACATATATGAGGATACAATTTTATTTTCAACTTCAATTTTAAAGATACAAAAGAAGTTAAAAATAGTGTCTGTGTCCTGATTTTATTTTTATGTTTTTTTCTGTTTTGTTTTTTTCTTGTTTGCCTCATACCATCAGGAACTTATACACGTTAATACGAAAAACCTTGGGATGAAGCTGAACTAAAATTTATTTTCCTATACTTTAGATGTAATTTCAACACACAGATGAACTAGAAATTGTTAACAGGGGAAACTGCTGTTGGTAGTTTATTGAATTTTAACGACAAAAAAAATAAAACAACATCATTGTAGTAGCGGTAGGTTGTTAGAAATGAATATAAAAAGTGCGTGAGAATTATTTTTAACAGAAACTATAAGATACGATAACCCATGTGCTTATCTAAGTAAAACAAGGTCATGTGAAATGTTATATTAAAAATATAAAAACATTTAGATAGAACCAATTTCCTGAAATTTCAAGGACGATTGAAAATATTGTCCATATGTGTATAAAGAAAAAAAACGAAAAAGGAGAGAGTGGCTAGGATTGTTTGTTTATTTTTGAGATTAAAATAAACTACGCAAAAGAAAATATTCATTTAGATTTCATTAGATATGAGAAGAATGAAAATTTAATTCACTTAATTTTTTAGAAATGTAATAAAATTAATTGTATGACTTAATCTTTTAACGCACAGACAATAAATAGAAATAAAAAGCTTTTATAATTAAAAATTCTATCTATTCATCCTGAATAAGTGTAAAAGATGATGACTGCCTTCTTTTTTTAATTTGAGATACTTTTCTGTGCAGGTGATTTTTTTTTATATATTTAGTTCGACTGAATATTAAATTGCATGAGGGGAAAGTATTTCTGTTTACTGAAGTATTTTTTTTCATTTTTTTATTGTATAAATCCTTTTTTAAATCTGTTCGCCCTCGCACTTGTATCCCAATGATTTTCTAGGGCTTCGACTATAACTTGAGCAGTCATTGCCTTTTTATAAATTATTTTTTTCTATTTTGAGGTAAGCATAAATTCTTGTTGCTGGCACTTTAAAATTTTATTTAACTGAAATTTAATATATCTAACAAAACTGCATAAGAACAAAAAAAAAACATCAACACTATGGAAACATATCTAACAAGGTAATGGAAAATCGATTTTAGTTTATCTCCCGTATATTTTGGGAAAAACAAATATGTAAAAGCTGCTATAAAGAAATATCCTTGAAAATAATGAGGACAAACAATGTCTGTTGTTATTGTTTTGTTTTGTTTTTGTCGGTTTATCTTAAGATTCATCTTCATCCCAGTTCTGGAAAAAATATAACTTCTTCTAATTAAAATTTAATAAACAAAAAGTTCTATTTTATAAGGCAATAAAAAAAATCAAAGAAAAAATTAATTGTATTAAGTTTAGCTTTGTTTTTTTATGGTTATCGTGTGCTAATGCAATTAAATCAAGTCATATAAAAAAGATAGTACTATAAATTAACTTTTACAACTTATTTCAGGCATTGCTACAATTTACAATCATTTTAAAATTCTTTTCTTAGATGGGAACAACTCCTTATCATGCTTATTGTAAGCATAAAAAAAATTTCATATGAAATAGTTTTTGATTTCAAATTCTCTTGAACACTAAAATAAAATAATTACAATATTAAATTTTGTGAATATTTTAAAATACATTTTCAAAAATCCTTGCATTGTATACAAAATTAGAAATGAAAGAAATTTTTAAAGAATATTTATGAGAGTAATTGAAACATCCATTTTGAGATTTCAATCAATTAAAAATTCAAGAGATTATTTTAAGAATGTACTAATTTTTAGATTTCTAGAATTTTAAAGTAGTAAAGAAAATATTAAAGTTTTATTTTCTTTTTTTTTAAGAAATTAATATGCAATGATTGGATTTAGTGCTTTACTAAAGCCTTTAATTTAATTTCTAGGAAGACTTTCTCATTTTGCATAGATTTGGTTGAACTGTTAAGTTTCATAAATGCAATCCTTCTTAACCAGAACAACACGAATCTACTTTTTTTTACAATTACAGGCTGGTGGTATTCATACAGAACATTCATCGATATCTTTTGAACTCAACTCTCAATTCCTAACTTCCATTACCAAATCTTCCTCCAACTTCAGTTGCATCATAAGGCAACTACTAAGTTCAGATTTAGGCTTCTATAGTTCCTTTTTTTCTTTTCTTCCCGTTTTTTGTTTTGTTAATTAAAAAAAAACTAAGTAAAAAATAGATGGATATCAACTCAAGAAGTAAAATCAGTTGTTTTCCAATAATTTAAGATAACTTATTTTTTCTATAGTAAAGATCTGGAACAGTGAAGACATAAGATGGAAAATTATTAGACCCTAGAGAGTGTTTATGTAAAAAAATTAATATACTATCTGAAATCATTAGTCTGTTATTTTATCATTTTAGAAATTATTTATCCTAACCATTGAGCACAACTTTAAATTGTTAATTTATCAATCAATGTAAGAATTCTTAACTTTTTTGAGTAATGTGGTTAATTCATCAAATGTTCAGTTCAGAAAATGAAAATTTTTAGTATAGAGAATCAATTTAAAAACTTAACTCGACTAATAATAATAAAAAAAATTTGGTTCACGGTAGAACCAAATGAATAATAACCTATTAACTTAAATAATTAAATCATCTACAATTTTTAATGAAAATTTTAGTAATAAACATAATTTACCTTCCATACAAATGTATTTTATTCTCACTATTCCGGTATTCCATACTTTTGCAAAAGGATGATCGGTTATGAAAATAAAACTACAATGATTTTTACCAGAACACCTGAAATTAAATTGAATTTCAAAAATTAAAAGTGTACGTTAATTTTAGTAGTTATAAGAAAAAAAAGTTAATAACAATTTAATGATGCTATTTATTTTTTTTTTTTAAATAAAACAAAAGAAACAAATTTTATTCTGGGCTATCACAGAACTAATTCAGGATCTAATTACTGTAGTCACCTTTTCTACAGAACAAGATATTAAACTCGATCATTCCTCGATCATGTATGGTAGTGCTTGGATACTCCACCTCATGATCTTTAATTGCCTTATGAATGATTGTAAGCTTGTCTTCTTTTTTCTTTTTTTTTCAAAGTAATAAAATATTAGTTAACACTCCTATTAATATGCTGAGTGCAATACATCATAAACTTAGTAGTTCAAACAGGCAATGACGAATAAAGTTATATTCATCAGAAATTATTGAAAGTAAGTACTTTTTATCTAAGAAATTAATATAGTTGGGTAAGGATTACTAAGCGATTATATGAAAATAAAAAAAAATTTATATCATCTATAAATTACTAATTAATTTTTCAAGATAAATAAATACATGGTTAGTTTATCACACCCTCATCTTTATGAAAATTGAGAAATTTCATCTATCTCAACTTAAGAGCTAATTGAAATTAAACTCGCAATGAGTATAGAACTAAGATTGAATCATAATAATAATGTTATTAAGCGATGAGATGGTTTTTTAGTGTTAATTTAAAAATTTTAATATCAAAGTTAATTAAAATTATGATTTACCTTTTTACGAACATTCAATTAATAATTTTGTTTTTGTTTTTTGTCATAGCTAGCA
>JXPE01015415.1:0-10790 GCA_001015215.1 Holcocephala fusca
AGTACGAAAAGCGGACTTAAAGAGCAGTATTTTCTTTTTTAAATTGCGTCTTATTTATTGCTTACAGAATGTATACAAGGTTAAATTTGATTAAAATGTTCACATCAAATTGCTTTTACCTGACTAACCAACTGCGAAAACTCCTACCTGGACTCAAACATTTATGAAATATCACCATAGGAATTGATCTCTTTAAGACCTGCACAGCGTACTTCAAATTTAATCCACTTAGCACATTTAATTGTAATTTACGTAAACATGAATTTGTTGAAATAATTACTGCAGGAAGGACAAAAGATTCTTTAAAGTTGTCCACAGTATTACAAGCTACGAATATGACTTTTGCAATAGTTCTCTTCATACTGGAACATATTTTGAGCGATACCATTCGTTTGAGCGATAGCATTAATTATTGATAGTATTAAAGTTCCGAAAATAATATACTTCGTCTAATAAAAACAAATTATTTTTAGTTCATTTCCAAAAACTGCAGAAAAAAATATCTGATTTTGTAAAAGATGCACGAGTGTGTTATAATAAGGAGATCATTTCTACAAATATAAAAATTCCCGCTTTGGTGAACGGCGGTGGAAAAATTTCGGGACGAATATGAGTTAAGACAGCGATATGTAAGATAAAAATTGTTATCTGAAATCCTGGTAACAACAGTTCAAATAAATTCAAGATGTGCTTTAATTCTTCATATTCCTCCATTAATGTGTAATAAGCGAAGTTATATTCACTATTTATTTCACAGCTTTTTTTTTTTGGTTTAACATTGGAAAGTGCTGCTGAAAGCAAGTTTTCAAAGCAGAGATTGATTTTCTTAAAGGAATCCTGTAGAAGATCTTTCATGCTCATTAGGACAACGGCATGATTCTAAGCGAAGTAGTCTTTCCACTGTTGCTCTCCAGCCATGTATTTTTGATTTTGTTGCGCAAGCTAAGATACAAAAACTACAAAAACTTCAAAAACTCCCACAACCTCCTTACCCTAGCTACAGATTGTCTACTACTATTTAACTCCCTATGGTATCTTGTAGTGTTGTCAATGATAGATGAAGGCGAACGACCTTAAGAGCTTACATGAAATAATCTGGAAGTAGCAAAATCTTTTTTTTGCTTACTCGTAATTGGTCAAAGAAGGGATCTGTAAATTCGTACTGGCTAACTATATGCCTTCCTATATTTTGATTGAATGCGCAAAACAGATGTGATTTTGTTCTTCATGAGTGCAATGAAAGGAAGAGAGAAATCCATGTATAACGTCTCTTCCAGATGATCGCTATAATTTTTCTTTACACCAATTTAAACCATGGCTTTGGAGAATTCCTTCGAAATAAAAAATACTTTTGAGATAGAATTTAATAGTTCTCTGAACAATTGTACTATGTCAAGAACATTTGCAATAAACACCAGAGTCGTAGAAAATAAGTGAGCTTACTTTGATCATAGTTGGCAATAATGTAAGAATTTACAATCTTAACACTACCAGTGCTTGGTTCTAAATTTAAGGCTCTTGTAGATACATTGAAACTCCTTTTGATTATTTGCGACTAACCCACTGAATGTGATAAGCTGTTTCTAATAGTTGATACTCCCTGTATTTTCTTATAAGCAGTTAAAACATAACAACTTCTTTCTTATATAATTGCTTCGTGATTTTGCGCTTATAAATTTTCTTCAAAAAAATATTTCAAATAATTACTGCTTGTCTTTACTGACCAGACCTCTCCTATTTCAGTACCGGTTTTACTTAGTATCAATTATGTTACCGAGTGATTTCGACTCAATCTTTCTCGTCCTAATCTATTAATGTCGGAAATAAATTGGTCAGATGTATCTAATAACATTCGAAGAACTCCCACTTTATATTAAGTTCTATGCAGCTGATTAATGAAGATCCATATATATATATCCTGCCACTCTTTGTTACTTCTTGTCATTTCTTTTAATTAATTTTGCTCATGCTTCACAATAATTTGCTTCTGAAATTGTTAGATGTTAGATGAGTGTAAAAGTTTCACCTTTCAGCAGACCTTTTTAATAATACAGCGATTGAGCACCAGGCAGCTTCTTATTATTGTGTATAGAAGACGTAAATAAATCCTCGAAAGATACCCAGTCGTTATAGTCTAGTTTGAGCAATCTAATTTAATTCAGTGATGAAGTTTTCTAAATAAAGTCATGAAGTCCTTTTTTTGTTTTCCATTTTAGTTATTGTTATGTTTAGTTCGTCAGAACACGATGCAATAGCATTTTAGCTTTTTGAATATCCTTGCAAAATTGTCATTACTGTAAAATAATTCTCTCTAAAATGACCCTTTTACAAACCTACGATCAATACTTAATAAGAAGAATAGTTCCTAAAATATTAATTATTCAATATGCTCAATATTCCACACTTATTATATGCACCTGAAATGTATCTTGTTTAAAATTAAAAGTGTTCTCGAGTCAATAATTATATATGCCCGACATATGAATTTCCACTATTATCCTTGTACGAGAATTTTCCTATAACCTTTCGAAACAATTTCAATTGTTTCTAATCAAGACTAATATTTCAAAATTCACGGGCTTCTGTTGCAAAAATCGTGTAATAAATTAAAAAACTATAATATTTTGTAACCTCATTAATTTAATTTACACATACAAGAAACGAAGCACACTAAATCAATTTATTGAATAATTTTAATTTGAGTTATATTTCAATAAAACAGAAACTCAATGTACTACGCTATCGATTTCAACCCTTCTACAGAAGTACTGCTTATAATACTTTTTTATACAATTTTTTTTTTATATATTCAAGGAAAATTAGATTTTAAATAATTTATAATATGATAAATTTTGAAATACCGAACTTTTCCTACCATTCATTATTTGAAATCAGAAGATGTTATCAGATTGTTAATATGGAAATTTTTTAGTTTGCATTTATTTATAAAGTGAACTTTAAAATGAAAAATTGCCTTACGATAGAAATGATTGCATTGCAAAAAGTAAATTCTCAACAAAACCGAATAACTCTTAAAATACTTCTAGTACCTTTTGTAGGCAATAAAAACAAATTAAAAGGATTATTTTACTATCTTCAACCAACTAAAAACTAAAACTAGAAACTCTTTTTTATATTGGCTGTTTTCACAACTTCTTTTTATAGGATGTTAGCTTTTGTACATTGGAACTTTTTCTTAGTTTTTACCTTTTACTAAAGCTCTTTCTGTCTTAGAAATAAGTTTCTATTTTATTATACCAATGAATCAATTAGCTTATATTTTCACCTTATACTTTTCATGCAAATTAATTTCTCCTTCAAAAGTGAGTTCAATGTTTCTCTAAGGTGGCATTTATTTTAGACATATTTTCTACTCCTATTTCCGCATCTCATATCTACTCGTATAGTTTAAATATTCTAGCTTTTCATTCCATTCATTTTAGCTAAATAGTTCATTATTAAAGCTTTGACGTCCGTTCTTTACTATTTTACATTCTGTGCAAAAGTATTAAATTGAAATTCAACGACCTTTAAGGTATTCATGTATTAAGTTTAGTTAAAAAGTCTAACCCTCATGAAAAATATTTGAGCACTTTAATTCTGAAGTCTTTCATAAATTTACTAGAAAAACTTTTTATTGAAGCTGGAAATTGTCGTTACGGAAATCATTAAGAAAAAAGGACTTTGCCTAGAATTTTCGATTTCAGTCCACTCTCTTTTTGTTAAATATCAAAAGCAATGGAAAATCTGAGAAAACTTAATTTCAAATCGAGTAGAAAATTCGATCAAAAAATAAAAGCATAAGACCCCAGATGGTTTTCAAATTGGTAGTTAAATGAATATTTTGACCTGAAGAAGAGTTCTGCACAGAAGCCTGTAGCATAATGACAATTGTGGCAAAGGCATGCAAATAGAACTCAACAAGGAGCAGCAATTCAATAGGTACCGGAAGAAATGACAAATTTAAAGTCAATCGATGTTTGTTCTTTGGATCTTAAAGAAAGGCTTGCAAAGAAAATTTGCTGTATGTAAAAAAAACATTTTAATCGCTATTTTCATTTCTCTGAATAATTTTTAAATACATTAGACTTAAAGTGGGTGATAAAAAGTTTATATATAAGCAATTTTTAAAAATTAGTTCAAGTTTTATTATTGACTTGCAATGATAGAGAAATATAATCGTATAGATATGTCCCGAAAGTTGAAAGTTATGGAAAGTTAGTACGAAAACCAAGAAATATCAAAACAATGTTTCAGAAGAGCCTTTGCAGCACCTAGGTAATCTTGAGAAACTTTTTTTTATACTTTTGTAAATTTGAATTATTTAAGACATCTTTTTATATCTTTCTCAAGTCAAAACTAATCCCTTTAATGTTCTTGGTGGCATCAGATTTACCATGTTTTCTAGATCTGTATTTAAAAGTTTCTTATCCTTAACAGATATTCTTCGCTCTAATGGAATATAATAGACAAATAATATTAGCATATTAGAGTAAATTTTTAGTGGGTGAAAGTTCTTTTAACTAAATGGCTTTCCATTGTGTATTTAAGTTTAGGGAAGTTTTCGCATGACAAAAGAACTTTGATTTTGAATTTTTTTTGTCGCAAACAAAAAAGTACTGAGCTAATCGGGAATGGGCGTAGTTATTTATAGCTAAGTTATTTGGTAAAAATTAATGAAAAAAACATATATAATCTCTTTTTCCGACGTTGAAAAACCTTTATCTTTATAATATTTTTCAAACCAGTGAAAATATGAAGTAGCTGAAGAAATATTAACAACTCGCAAGCTCCCCCCCTGTTTCATAAAATCGCTTAGTAAAAAAGTTTCGCATAAAATTTTTACTAAAGAAGATTAAAAAAACCCTAGAATAAGATCTATAACTCTTGTAGCTGCTTATGTAGAAATTAATTAATCACGGAAAAAGTCATTAGTTTGACTAAAATCAGGAAAGCAAAATTTTTTAAACTGATTGACTAAGGCTTCTATCACGGACTAGTTAGTAATATATTTAAGAAATATTTGAGAGACTTGGCTCAAGCTCTTCTTTATAATCGCCTTTCAAGAGTTAAAAGTAAATCTTACATTAAACCAGTAGAGTGTAAAATATGAGTTGATTAAATAACTGAAGCGATATTAAGACTAGAATAATATTGACTAAAAAAATTTTTTTTTCAAACACATGCTTAGCTTAATACTAAAACGCATTTAGGAAAGACTTTGAACTCCACAAACAGTGACATTTTATTAAAATTTTTAAAGATGTTTTCATGCATTCATCACTCATTCACATGTACAAGTTCTTTTTTCATGTCACAGAATAAATTTTCATTAGAAGACTCTTCGTAATTTACATCATTGTAAGTAAAAAAATTTTTATTGCTATTATTGTCAGAAACAAAATAATTCAAGTAGGAACTAGTCTTGAAATCAACTACTAGATTAGCAACATTTACAGCAGTTCTGCAGCCTGCAGTCTTGAAAGGTAGTTTATAGCACTTTTCAACTAGATTTGGAGAAAGATATACTGGAAAAATATTAGGTTCCATCTCGATGAATTGAAGTTTTGTCGTGAAATACCTCTATTTTAATACTGTAAGCCTCATTACTTAGTTGTTACAATAAATAGATTATATTTAAATTTTTTCTTTCTCATATCAAAGCAATTAATTTAGGTACTGAACATACTCGTAGAAGTGACAATTTTAAAAGAAAATCAATAAATTTGCTACATTTTGAATTCATTCTGACAATGGGGAGCAACTGGTTTCATTGACTTATTTTTTAGTAGTTTTTGAGCTTCATTAAATTCTTACCAAATATGATCATTTCAAATAAAATATTAAAGGATTTTTAGTATTCTGTAGATGTCTGTGTTTTACGAATAAAGTACAAGATTGGACTAATGCCTACTAAGTATGTTATAAACAGCAACCAATAAAAAGATGTAATACGAATTATTAATGATTGGCCCATGCGAAATTTTGTGCGTGTGAAGCGTCTAAAAGCATTCTTGAACACACAAACTTTATTTTACGATCTTAATAACATTTGACTGCTAATTTAACAAGCAAATTTAGTTTCATAGTCCAAAGCCATCAAGACAAATCTCCTAATAACTGTAAGCATGAAAGTAGCACTATCATCGATTTAAACACTTTAATATTATATTAAGTTCAGTTTGTTACAAATGCAAAATTTCCCAAATAATCATCAGTTCGATATATGCGGAACGTATGAAACTATAAACCAAACTAATTAATTAACCATATAATTGCTTTATCAAAGATAAAAATTGTATGATACAAAATGATTAACATAATATGAAGAAAATTAAGTATTAATTGGTTTCAGAGTAAATGAAGTTGCTTACTTCAATTCACTTGTATTACATTATTAAGTTTTTTAGGGCAGTTATTGTAATAAGGGATTTACAAAACCAGAAGATCTTTTTTTATTCTTAAAATGAAAATTATGGAAAAGGAACCTCTCAATAACTCGTCCCATGAATTTTGAGCTAATTACGTGTGTAGAACTTAACAATAAATAAAAAGTACTTTACTAGAACATTGGCAAAAATTGAAGATGAATTATATCACTCCAAAATTCAGTAATATATTAGAAAGTAAAAAAAATTTTAAAAACTCTGAACCGAGAATATTTCAGAATATTATTGGGAGTTGATATTTTTATTTTTAGATTTCTTGTAAAATACTTCATTTCTTAGATGGTAATTGAAATGTAAACTTAAAATATCAAATTTCGAAATTTTAAAAGATTCATTATATTTTCCATGTAAAAGAAATATGCATGTGAAAAGACTAACCATGCGTTTCCGAAATTTACAATTAACTAGAAATAATCTTACCCAGTGAAATAAGCCAAGAAAAAAATCACTTTTCTAAACTGGGATTTATTAGATATTTTAATAATTGACACAAACATGAAACTGGAACAGAAAACATCCGATCCAAATGGCCCCATCCTCGTTAAAATAAGGAGGATGAGCTGTTCTTTAATAGTCTTGAAACTCATAAAATGACATAAATCACAACCTAATGACTAAATCTGATGTTGCGGGAAATTATTTACCCTTATGCGATTATTTTGTTAGCCAGTTGCATGCTATTGTACTTATACCAACACGATCTAGAAATGTTTGCGTTGCACTCACTTGAATGCATCTGTGCAAGCTAGTTAGTTAGTCACCCTTACATTGGCTTGTTCTTTGCCTGGGAATAAAGATTGGGACTTTATGAGCACATCCACATTATTAATTCAGACAATGGATTTAGGNATCCATTGTCTGAATTAATAATGTGGATGTGCTCATAAAGTCCCAATCTTTATTCCCAGGCAAAGAACAAGCCAATGTAAGGGTGACTAACTAACTAGCTTGCACAGATGCATTCAAGTGAGTGCAACGCAAACATTTCTAGATCGTGTTGGTATAAGTACAATAGCATGCAACTGGCTAACAAAATAATCGCATAAGGGTAAATGATTTTCCCTGTCAGACCGATTGGAATAGTTGATAAAGGCTGATTGCTGCTTTATGCCACAGTTAAATAAAACCCTGAAGAAAACTACTCAGAATTTTTCGGATTTTCCTTAAAACTAAGATATTTACGGATATTTCTCGTGTTACGTGATACCACTTACTCGTAATTTTACAAAATTATTAACTCATTTGTTGCATTATAAATGTTGAAGCAGTATCGATGAAAAACACATGCTTGAAGGTGCATTATGAAAATAAAAAATCCACTTCACCTGGCAAAACCATATATCAATGTGCACAGTATGGTCTCCATAAAATATAAAATCTACATTTTCCACTGCAATTATTTTGTCACCATCATGTTTTCCATGGTGTTGAAAACATTTTTTGAATTATGAGTTCAGAATTCAATTTGTTTATGATTTTTAAAGTTTTCGTTAAACATATGAAAGTCCATTCGATTAAAGTACAAAAACCAAAATTCAACTTACAAATGTTAGTTCCCAATTACAGTGAGGATTCATGTAAATGTAAAATATAATTGAATTCAAATACTCGTGTAATGTGAATTAATTTTATGAGAGCTCAATTAAAAATTTTCTATTTAGTGTACATTTCAGAGAAAGTTTGAGTTATATATGTATAGGGGCAATCTCAAATCACTCCTTTTTTCTTGTACTTTGAAACTAGCTCAATATACGAGTATGTTATGGAAATCAAAGGCAGAGATTTTTGCTACAATATGGACTAATAATTGGTTTTTTTGTGTGAAGCTTTCATTAATATTACTACAAAATCGTAGAGGGAAGACTTTAAAACCCCATAAAATATAATGTTAAAATGTTCCTACAATTGTAAAGTAAAGCTTTTTTTATTGTTAAGTGGGAAAGTGTTAAAGGTACATACGCGTTGAGAAAAAAACTGGCTCCATAGATAAAGTGATAACTGATTCCAAATTTTGTTAAAGTTAAAGAACGAAGAAAAACACAAGCTTTTTATTTACAGCTTATAAACTTTCTCTTGTCATGTCTTCATCAAAATTTCCAGAGGTACTTTTAAGTATGAGCTCAGCTATAATTCGCTGTGTCATTGCTTTAGTTAGTTCGCAACATTTTGTTTTTTGAATGCTGTAATCATGTACATAGTTGTTTAGAGGCTGACGTTCGTCTTTTGGGAAAAATATACTTTTAAATTGCTGACTTTAATTATGTCACCATTAGTAAAAAGAATTTCACTTATCAGTATTATTAGTTTCTTTCCTTTCAAGAGTCCCAGCAATAATAATACTCGCATTTTTACCAGAAGCAATACGAATTTAAAGTATTTTTAATAGTTTGTTAAAATTCGATGCGTTATTTTATAATTCAACTATGGATTAACCTATGTGAAGAAAACTTATAGAAATGATTAATCAAAAAGTATAAGCTAAAGAGAGTCAAATTGGATGTCGTAGAAAGTAAAATGTACGACAGAAAGATTACAGCAACAAAAACTTCGATTTGCCAAATCACATCGGAGCAAAAAATATAGATTAAAAGAAGTTAATGGTAACTCCATAGTAACTCCATGGTAATCTATTTTTGCAAAGATGAAAATTAATTCCGAGTTGGCGACCTATACAACACATACGAGATCCCTTAAAATATTTCCACAATGGCGCTATGAGATTATTCACTGCTTTTAAGTTATTTTTGTCCCTTTGATTCTAATTTTATGTTTGCAATTTCATAAATTATAGTCTTAGGAGTCGTATACTAACTTAAATTTTTGGTTGGTCAGAAAAAAATTGGAAAAAAACTCACAATTCGCAAGACTCTAGTTTATGTCAAAAATTTAAGAATAAAAATAAGAAGTTGGGAATAAGACTCCAAGTAAGACTCCTAAAATTGTCTATTCAACTTAAACTTTGTATAAAACGAAATTAGTATTATGCTAAAAGATGTTCAGAACTCAATTGGTAAGCGATTAAAAAAATATATTTGCAGTCTGAGTTCGCATTCCTTGCAATGTAAATGCAGCCAATTTGTACTTGATACGCCGCAAATTTATCATAGCCCATTACAATTTCGAATTTCCGCGCTTATCCAATCAGTAAGTCTTTTTTTCTCAACGGCCAAACGGTCAATAGAAAATATTATTTGGGCGTTATGCGTCGTTGGCGTGAAGCCATTCGCAAGAAAAGACAATATTTATGGAATAATACTTAATAGATTTTTCACCACGATAATGCGCTATCTTACAGAGCGTTGGTTGTTTCAGAATTTTTAGTCAAAAATTTAGCTAATGTAATCAGCCAAGCGCCATACTACCCACTTAGGCCGCATGTGACTTTTTCCTTTTTCCCAAACTCAAATTGTCGTTTAAGGAATCGCGTTTTGAGGCCATAGAGGCCATAAAAAAAATTTCGCCTATAAAAGTTGTATGAAAATTTAATGATATTTTTATCAAAATATTTCATTTTTACTTTTTTCACAAATCTTGTTATTATTTTCGTGAAACTCTAGAGATTAAGTTCAGGATTTTTCTACTAATTAACTAACAGAATTTTTTCAAATTTTCGATTCAACTCAAGTAAACTCTATTTTAACATTTTTCAATATCAATAAATTTATACAACTTTCAAATATTCACATGAACTTCTTCGATGCTTTATGTTGAACGACTTGTTGAAGGACGTGCAGCTGCCTGACTGACTAACTGAAGATGGCTTCCAATATTTTTATTGATGAATTAAGCTCTTAATAATAACACCATTTCGCACCAAACAGGCATAAATCTTAGGATAGGGAAGAACGAGAACAATCGCAAATGATTAAGATTGGGTAACCTAAAAAGTTTCCGATGGTTTTTACACAAATTTCAAATACAACATTTTTTTATTTATAATGAACTTTATTTAAGCAAATATGTGCCATTTTCTTCGAAGACTTTTTGCCATTTTTCCAGTAGAACCATAATTCCATCAACATAGAACTTCTCTGGTTTAAAAATAAAAAATCCGAGACACCTCATTTTCAAAGTCCTCGTTTGAGCCTAGTGTACTGCTATTAAGATGATTATGCAGAGATCTAAACAAATGATAGTCTGATGGTNTATGTGCCATTTTCTTCGAAGACTTTTTGCCATTTTTCCAGTAGAACCATAATTCCATCAACATAGAACTTCTCTGGTTTAAAAATAAAAAATCCGAGACACCTCATTTTCAAAGTCCTCGTTTGAGCCTAGTGTACTGCTATTAAGATGATTATGTAGAGATCTAAACAAATGATAGTCTGATGGTGCAAAGTC
>JXPE01015438.1:15370-33115 GCA_001015215.1 Holcocephala fusca
AAAGATTCAAGTCATTCACAGTGTATGATGCTAAGAATCAAAAATACTTGCATTTATTGTTTCATATTGTCTGGATATGTCCCTTAAATCACCAGTACCACTGCATTCATCTAAAATTTCGTAGGCTTTCTTAATCCAATTGTCCATTTCTTTCTTATAGTTCAAAAATTCGGTTTGATCCGATAGGTTCTTCTCGACTTTTGCTATGAGTCCTGAAAAATATTCATTAATTTTTTTTTTTTTTTTAAATCTTAGAATTTAACGAATTCTTTCTTAGTGAAATTTGGTTAAAAACATATCTGACAAAACTATAAAACTGTTGTAAAAACATCCTAACGATAGCTTACCTTGAGCTGCTGTTAAAAGCTTGGTGTAGTTTGCTTGTGTCTCTACTGTTTGATCCCTGACTCTTGAACAGGCGCTATGCTCCATTAGAACTTCGCATGCATCATTGAGATCTTCAACTGTATCATTTTCAGCTTGAATTTCTTCCAGTAATTTCTAAAATACCACAATTTGTGACAATTAGTTGCCATGCATATGTTAGTCACAAATGGTCGGTCTTATTGTTAAGATACTTACCCTAGCACGAACAAGATCGTCTGAAGTCTTGCATTCTGCTTCGGTTGCTTCATGGACCCGTTTAGTCATATCTTCAATCCATTTTGTTACTTTTGTAAATTTATTCAAAAACTCAGTCCATGATGATAAACAAGAGTCAAGGTTGTTTCGAGCATCTCTTAGAGTTACTTGCAGATTTTCCCATTCAAATGTGAGCTGTCTGGTTTCTTGGACAATGATGTCTTGTCCTTCATTGCCACTAGTTGCGATTACGCTTTGACTAAGTTCTTCAGCGGTATCGAAAAGGGTCTTTCCTTCTGACATTGAAGAGTCAATTTCTTTCAATTTTCCTAGTTTATCGACTACGTGATCTCTTTCACCGTGTGAATCAGAGCATTGTTCAATATCGTTTTTAGTTTTTCGCAACCAGTCTTGAACCTCATTAATGGCTTGTTTATATTTTTCATGATTGTTGACTTGATTCTCCAAATTTTCAATGTTCTTTTCAATAATTTCTTGATATTTATCAAATTTATCTAATCCTTCGACAAAATCATTTTTATCCAAATGTTTATCTTCATTCAAGTGATTTTTAATTTTCTCAATGATGTGACTATGACTGTTTACGTCACGTTGAAGTACTCGGAATTTCTCAAGAGCTGTTCGCTTTTCAGATAAATCATTAAGAAATTCTTCATTTGGTTGAATGTTTGGCTCAATTTCTTCCAGCCATTCTGTAAGAATTTTGTAAANCAATCCTTCGATAAAATAATTTTTATCCAAATATTTAGCGTCACTCAAGTTAATTTTGTAATTTTTTCACAATAATGGTGGTATGACTATTTATAAGACTTTGAAATACTCAGAATTTCTCAAGATCTGTTCGCTTGGATTGAATGCATTGCTCTATATTTTTCAATCTTTCTGTATGAATTTTGTAAAATTTATAAATTTCTTCCAATTGAGCAGCTCTAGTCGCCAATTTTTGCTTAACATCATTAATTTCTCCTAGTAATTTTTCGTAATCTTGCTTAAGAACTTCTGTGTCTTCTTGTATCTTGGCTGCTCCATTTAACTCGGTATTCATAATTACTTTCTCTTTTAATTCGAGAAGGTATCGCAGCTTGTTTTGGCCTTGTTCAAATCCTTGACGAAGATTCTTGATTGTATTTAATTTAATTTGGACTTCATTCAACGTGCTTGGAATAGTTTGACAATCATTTAATCTCTCCTTTGTCTTATCTATCCATGCCTGACATTCTTCATACAATGAATGATGCTGTTGATGTTCTTGATAGTGAAGTTCTAATCGACGCATAACTTCTTTCGCCAGAGTTAACAAAGCATTATATTTGGTAGTCAATTGTGTTATTGCATTACTAATTCTGGTATCAGCACAAGTCTCTAGTAACATCTGAGCCTTAACATTAAGTCTGTCCAATTCCTTTTGCCAATCAAATAATGTTTGTAAATGTCCCTGAAATTCTTCAAGCACAAGTTTCTTTTGCTGAAGGCTATCTTGCAGCTTGTTATAAGATTGAACTAATGTTTCAGTTTTTGTTAGCCAGTCAAGTGCTTCGCTATATTGGTCTTGGTATTCTGTCCATTTTACAATGCCCACTTCTAAGTATCCTTTGGCGTTTTTAACAGCTTCAACATATGCATCAAATTCTTCTTGTAATAATGCCACTTCCTCTTCAATAATCTCTCTATCTTCAGGTTCAGCATGTCTGCAAGCTATTTCACCTTGTTGCAATGCCTTTTCTAGCTTCTTTTGACCCTCTGGAATTTCACTTTCGAGAATGATAAGCTGTTGAGTTTTACTTGCTAAAGTTTCTTTATCTCCTGTTGGTTCAGCACACTTACTCAAGCGTTCCTTAGCATTTCTTAACCACTGTGCAAATTCATTACCAGCATCGATAAGTGCTTGATGTTGTTCAATAGTGTTCTTTTGTTTTTCATATAAATCCTTGGCCTGTTTACTTAGTGTTTCATATTTATTTGATATTTCACTTGCAGGAGCACCTTGCTGTAAATCTGATGCTTTTGATGTAACAGACTGAATCATTGGCTCAAAGGACACGATATCTTGAACAATATTATTAGTTTGTCGTAAATTAGCTTTTCGTTCGCTCAGCCCAGAACTTAAACCAGGTTGTCCTTTTTTAGATTTAGCAATTTTTTGCTCACATACTTGTTGTAATTTTGCCTCTCTATCTGAAATCCATTGTTGTAGTTGAGAATAGCTAGAACTATAATCAGCCCATTGAAGTAAACTAGTTTCAAGGTGAACCTTGGCTGTTGACATTTTCTTAACAAGTCGATCCCAGTCGTTCTGTAGTTCTTTTAGTTGCGCATTTATTATATCTCGTCCATCTGATCTCGTGCTTCGTAAGACCTTTTCACCATTGTTAATAGTCGTATGCACAAGATTTTGTCCTTGTTCACGTCTTCTAATCAAATCTTGTATTTTGTCTAATTTCGCTTGAAGAACTTCTCTGGAAGTCGCTCCAGATGCCTCGCTGCATTCTCTTATTATGTCTTTTGCATTCTCTATCCAATTTTGAATTTCTTTCAAATTAGACTCATACTCCTTGTGTTGCTCAAGATTAGTTTCAACTTTCTTGAGGACGTCTTTAGCTAAATTAACCTGAACTTGATACATTGAGTTCAAATGGCGCAACTGATTTGTAATGTATGTGTCCAAATGAGAAGCCAATAATCCTGATGCAGATTGGTTGAATTTGTCAATGTCATTCTTTCCTTTTTCAAGTTTATTCATAATTTCTCGCATATCACTTACTTGCTTTTGTTTCTCTTCAACGTTTGGATATAAGTTAAGCTTATGACTTTTCACAAGAATATCAATTTGTTGCAACCACTCTAATAGTCGTTCATATTCTTCCTTATAATCTCTCCATTGTATTAGTGTCACTTCAAGCTGCTCCTTTTGTTGAATTATTTCACGGAATAGACTTTCAAAACTGTCTCGAAGAGCTCGTATGTCATTTCGAATGATTTCCTGTCCTTGAGGCGAAGTGCTAGCAAGAACTACTTCTCCTGTATGAATTAAATGTTCAACAAGAAGTTCACCTTGAGCTTGTTTATTTAAAAGAGCTTCAGTTGCTGTCACGGCATTTTCAATTGCTAACTTATCACTCAAACTGCTTTGCCTAAGCGAGGGGAATTTCTCTCGGGCTCTGCTTATCCAACTGATAAGATCATCATAGGCTTCTTTATATAAGCGATGGTCCCGATATTGTTCTTCTCTATCAGCTAGAAGTTTTCGAGCTGTATCAGATAATTCATCAAACTTACTGAGAATACTCTGAGCTTCATATGCTGCTTGACTTTGTTGTCCACTAGCCAACATTTCATTTGCTTGCACCTTTAAGGCATCAACATCAATTTTTTCTAACCGAATTTTTTCATCGACACTTTTAATTCGATCAAGTTGAGTTCGTTTTTCGGTCATTGTCGTCTGAAACTCTGAAAGACCTTTCAAAGCATTATCCAACCACTCGATAGTTTTCTTAACATTTTGTACTTGATCCAAAAATCCACTCCACTGATTAATAGAATCATCCAAATTAGCTTTAACATCAAGAATTCTAAGGGCAAGAGAAGACCAATTTTCTTGAATTTGTGCAATTGATTTATTGATCTCTTCATGTCCTGCTGGTGCTGTATTAGCAAGTACAATTTGTGCAAGTTCAACCAAGCCTTGAATTTTTATTGAACCTTCGTCTTTAAGAAGAATAACTTCTTGAATCGTTGCTAGTTTACTTTCCATGTCCTTTTGAGACATTGCGCTAAGATCTGAGCAATAATTTAACTTGTTCCGTATGGTATCCATCCATTGAATAAATTCTTTGATCTGATTATCGAACTCTTGATGACTAGTCACATATTGTTGCCATCGGTTATTCAATTCTTTTACTTTATGAGAAACTTGTTGATATTTTAGTACAAGCTCATTTACTTGAGAAGCTCTAGAGCTGGCAGGACCCTTATGTAATTGTTGACCTTTTTCAGAAACATCATCTACTTCCAATTCTTTTGCACGAACTTCGCCTTGGAGAGTTTTTAGAAGCTCAAGCTGGCTCTTTTTCTCTTGTAATAAAGCTTTTAAATCAATCGCATGAAGTTTACTATCAGTTTCACGAATCCAAGCTAGACATTGATCTCTAAGTTTTTCATATTCTACCCATTGTTGTAAGCGATTTTCGATAGAATCGATAGTAGAATCTATTGCTGAAAGTAAACCTTCCCATTCTTGTTGAGTATTGTCAATTTGAGATTGAATATTAATTTGTCCTGATTCTAGGGTACCTGGGATAACTTTTTCTCCCAAAGCTTGAACTTGCATCACTCTTGGAAATTCGTCTGCTAAACTAAGTTTTAAGTTTTTCAATCTATCGAGATTTGTGTGAAGGGAAACCCTTTCGAGATCAAGATCTCCCCAAAGGTCAACTGTATTATGAGTGGCCTCAATAAATTCTTGAGTATCCATTACAGCCTTGCAGTAGATTTGATGATCGGTAACTATTCCTTCGTATCGCTCAACATATGACTGTGCTCGTTTATAAGATTTATTGAATTTATCAGCTAAAACTGCTAATTTCTGCTCAACATGTTCATTCTTCTCTGGCAAATTGTTTGCAATTTCCTGAAGGTTTCCTAATTCTGCTTGATGATTGTGCATATCATTAAAAATATCTCGATAAACTTGAAGCTTGGCCCGCTTTTCGTCAAGGGTCGTCTTCAGTTCAATATCAGCAGGCAAATGTTTTTCAATAGTAATAAGCCAATCTTGTAATTTATCAGCAATCTCATCAAATCCAGACCATTTTGCTACTTTAGTTTGAATCATACGCGCTGTACTAGTTATATTATCAAAAAGTCTTTCAAAAGTTTGTTGAAGTTCTTCAATTTGAGCACGTATTGCCTCTCTTCCTTCAGGAGCTGTTCTTGGATAGCATTTTTCTCCCAGCTCAACTGTACTGTTCAGCAAAAGAGCTGCATTAGCCTGTTGAGCTTGTAGTTCTTGCATTGTTGCTTGCTTTTTGAGAAGATCTTCACGGGATCCAACTCCGGCGAGATTACTAGATTCATCATATTTACCTTGTGCGGAGGCTATCCAATCTGAACACTGCTTGTATTTATCATTGAAGTGCTTATGATCGTGCACTGATTGTTCACATTTCTTCAAAATCTCTTTTGCAGTTGCTTGAATTGATTGGAATCTGGACGTGACTTGTTGAACATTCATAGAAATCCTTGTTTCACCACTGCTTTGAACCAATTCTGAAGATTCATCTTTCATCTTTTCGAATTCAGCCTCATTTTGTCGAAGATTTTGAATTAAGCCCTGTAATAGATAACAAGTGATATGATAAAAATATTGCTGATCCCCTTAGTCACTGCTTATCAAACACATGCTCTAATTAAACAACTTAAAAAATTAAAAAAATATCACAACTTTTGCAATAGTTACCTGGAATCTGGTAAGCTGTTCAGATTTTTCTTCATAGGTTGATTTTGGAGAATAATTCTTTAAATCGTTTTCTGCATCTCCTAGCCATGAAATTAGACGATCCAAATTAAGCTCATAATCGTTCCATTGCTGCAGTCTATTTTCTAGGGCGCTTTTAACATCGCTATGGGCGGCTGCAAATTTCTCAAAATCAGCATATAAATTTGATAAATCTCGGGACATGGCTTCTTTAGATCGAGCTGGTACCATATTTGTGTTGTTTTTGATATGATTCTGCAATTCTTCTAATTTCATAGCACTTTCTGGCAAGGAGTCTTGAATTGCAGTAACCTTTACCAAGCGAGCTTGAAGAGCGACTTTATTACCAAAATAATCTGAGTAACTAGTCAAGCGATCCCAAAGATTTTTTTGGAAATCTTGTTGAGCTTTCTGAAGTTCATTAAATTGATGATAGACCTCAAACACCTCTTCTAATTGAGCAAGCAATTTGGTGCAACCGTCGGCAACTTTATCATATCTTGAATTAATTCCATTTACAGCTTTTTGTATTTCCTCAATATTTCCAGACATATTTCCTTCTAAGAAAGTGTTTGCCTTCTCATTTACTGCTTCAATTACACGTTTATGAGAATTTATGTCTTGCATAGTCCCTTTGTATTTAAATAATTTTGAACGAATCTCTTGTGTAGATGTCCAGGTGCTGGGACACTCATTTTGGAGAAGCTTTTCAACTGAATCCAACCATAAAAGTGTTTGATTAAGAATATCTTGATAGCTAGACCATTGAACTGATTGTGCTTCTTGTCGCTTTTGCATGTTCTTAATACCTTCATCAAGACGATCCCAACGATCTCGGACATCTCTTAACTCTTGTCTAATTTTTTCCCTGCCTTGTGTCGAGGTTTCCGGTAAAGTTTTCTCTCCAAGCGTGTTAAGCGAAGAAAGCAAGTTCTCTGCCTGTTCTCTTTCACTTAAAAGAAGTTGCAAAATATTAGCACTTTTTGCGGGCTCTTCTTTTTGAGCATTTTCCAAATTTTTTTCAATTGGCTGAAGCCACAAATCGATTTCTTTGGAATTATCAATGTAGTTTTGATGATTCTCAACAATAGACTGCCAACGGTTAACGACTTCTTTACTCAACACAAGCAGCAGCTGATAGCGATTAGTAATTTGAGATGTGAGCGTTTTTAGACGATCAGCACCACAATTGTTAATTAAAGAATGAGCACTATCTGCAAATGAATCAATTTCTTTTTCTTTTTGTAAGATTCTTTCCCGCTGTTCTCTGTACTTATCCAATTGATTGATTTTATCTTCCAAAGATGATTGCAGAAGTTGTTCACGAAATACACTTTCAGCTGCGCGACACCATTTCGTAAGTTCATCCAAAGATTTTTCAAAGGCATTCCATTGATTAAGAACTTCGCTTTGTTTTCCTTGAATACCTTCAATGTCGTTGAAATGGCTATTAAATGTAGTTTCAATTTCATTGATTTCCTTTTCAAGAACTTCAATCCCTTTGGAAGAAGTGCTTTTCGTAACATGCTCTAATTGTTTGCGAATATCATCAATCAATTTTTCTCCCTGGATTTTGTTTTTCGAAAGTTGCTCTAGCGTCGCTAATTTTCGTTTAATATCAGATTTTTCGCCATAGGTATCATCGCAATCTAAAAGTTTTTCCTTTTCACCGGAAATCCACGTTTTCGACGACGCCATTAATCCATTCAAATCGCTATGGAGTTTAACACATTCTTCCAGGTTTTGCAATAATTCTTCAGACTTCTTCACAATATTTTGGAATAGGTGCTTGATTGATTGCAAATAAACATCTAAAGAAGTGTCTTTAGTTTGGGCAACTAGCGATTGGGCTTTGTCACAAACATTTTCTACCAGAGTGTTGTGCGTCATTATTTCTTGATGCATGAGCTTATGATTTTGTAGTTGCGCTCGTTTTTCTTGCAAAGTCGTTTTTAACTCAGTATGACTTTGCATGGCTCGTTCAACGTCTTTTAACCACTTAGTTAGCTGCTCCTGAGCCATAGTGAACTCTCCAAACTGTAAAAGACAATGGTCAAGTTTTTGTGTAGCAGAATTCAAGTCATCCGTGTAGTTGTCCCACATGCTTCGAAGATTTCTTAACTTCTGGCGTATAATTTCTCGACCGTCTGGACTTGTGTGACCATATAGTTTTTCTCCTTGATCGACAAGTGCCTCAAATAACGTTGAATCGTTGATTCGCTTGTCCGACATTTCTCGTATTTTCTTCTGCCTTTCTTGTAAGATAGACAAATCTCCAACAATTTCATTATTTGTTGCTAGCTCAGACATACATTCTGCAAAATAGTCCTTGAAATTGTCATAATCTTTGTTAAATTTGTTATGGTCTTTAACATATCCTTCATACTTTGAAATGGCTTCTTTGCAAGCGTTTTTCATTGTTTGGTATTTCGTGTTAAGGCGAGATAGTTTCAAATTTAAATCAGTTTCACCTTCAATTTCACGCCCCTGATCCATCAAATTATTTATAGCAGGACCACGTTCACCGATTTCCTGCAGTGTTTCTTTTAATTTATTCAAATGGGACTCTTTAGCTTCTAAGGTACTTTTCAAACTTTGATCTTTGACGATACTCTCAATATTTTTTATCCATAAACTAATTCCATCAATGATATTTTCAAACTCATCCCATTTGCTGCACAATTGCTTTAATTTAACAAGCGAATCTTCACAGAGAATCATAAATTCATTCCAGGCATGCTGCGGCTCCTCAAAGCTCTTTAAAATGGCCGGATGCCCGCTTGGATGGGTTTGTGTAAGAACTACCTCGAGTTGTTTCTTGCATGTATCAAAAATTGAATCTCCCTCTGGCTTTTGTTGAATCAAATTTTCGACAACAATTAGTTTTTCTTCAGCTCCGTCCTTTTCAAATGTTGTGTCATTTAAAATGTCAATAGCTTCAGATTTGATGGTATTTAACCAATCTTGTGCTTTCTCCAATATTTGTTCGTAAGCTTCGTGATTAAGAACGTGATTCTGGCAAATATTTATCCGCTGTACAATTTTCGTGCCAAGTTGATTATATTCTTGGATTGATTCTTCGGCCTTTCTCTCTGATTCGTCATCTGAAAGATTTGAGGCTTTATCCTGGAGATGTTTTAAAGCACTTTTATGCAAATTGATTTCTTGTAATTGGGTTTTATACTTTTGTAGTGCTGCTTTTTTTGCAGTCAACGTTGGATATAACTCTTCATCACTACCAACTTTAGCCTTTGATTCACTCAACCATTGAGAAACTTGAGTGTAACTTTCTTCAATTGAAGTTTTTTGTATTAAAACTGCTTCAACTTGTTGCAGCAATGCATTTGCTTCATCTCTTAAATAATCAAATTGTTCACGAAGTTTTTTCAGATCAGCTCGAACTTTTTCGCGATTTTCTGGTGTTATAGCAGGATATAAAGCTTCTCCAATGTCAATAGCATTATTAAGTAAAAGTTGGCCATTATCAAATCCCTTAATATAATTTTTGATAACCTGTAGCTGTTGAGCAGTAGCAGATGATGATCCTGGTGATCCCATTCTAGCTAGTTCATTGAATTCGATCTTAGCATCAGATAACCATTCTGAGCAGTCTTTTACTGCTTTCACAAAATTATCGTTTTCGTCTTGAGTTGTCTTAATTTTTTCAATATAGGAACGTAATCCTTTCGCAACAGTTTGATACCTTTGTAATAAATGAGTAACAAATTGGCCAATTCTAGCTTCTGGGTTTTTAAGTATGAGCATCTTCGATGTTTGTTCCAAATTATCAACGACTGCTTTATGAGCAACGATGTCTTCCTGCAGTCTCTCTAAATCATTCATTTTTTTCTCAACAAGATTTAAATCAATTTGATTGCTGGTCTCCATTTTCACTTTACTTTCTACATCCCGCAACCATGTGGATAAGTTTTCGTTCGCTATCTCATATTGACTCCATAAATCAACGTTCTCATCCAAAACTCCTTTAATTTTTTCAAAGTTATTATTCAAAGCGCTCATAGACGCAATTATTTTATCAACTTCGTCTTTTAGAACAGCTACTTGCTCAGGAGTTTCTACTGACTCTAACATTTTTAGAGATTTAAGAACATCAGCAAGTTTATTTTCACATTCTGCAATGCACTTTTGAACCTCTTGCAAAGATGATTTCTTTACATCCAAATTGTATTTATCACTAGAAGACTCTGGTGCACACCATGCCACTTTTTCATTTTGAGTGCTTATCATGCGTTTTAGCATACCAACTTTGTCTTCGTGGTATTTCTTTAAGAATTGTAAAAGAGTTGCTTCAATTTTTTTAGCATACTGACAAACTCCTTCGTAGCGTTTTTGAACATTATTAAACTCCTTAGGGAAGACTGACTCACTAAAAATCGGGTACATGGATTTCAGCTCATCAATACGCATATATAAATTATCTATGACGCTTTCAGCTTCGTTCAATTGAGTTTTAAGAGATCTGCAGTTTTGAAGGCGCTCAATTATTTTATTGTTATCACCTGACATATCGTCGCACTTTATTAAATTTTCACGAAGATTACTCACAATTTCGCCTGCTGCCTTGATCTCCTTACGCAGTTTTTGTTCCAAATCATTGAATGATTGGACAACAGCATCCAAACGCTCTGCATTCTGTTCTACTTCGGAAAATTGCTCCGATAACAGCTGATTAAGTGCATTTAATGCTGGTATTTCGACTCCATTACTTACTTTTACCAATTCCTTTGTTTTATCAGCAATACTATTTTTCAATGCTAAGTATGTAGGCAATTCGGCTCGATATTTATTGAGCCTTATAGGCCCAAATTCAATTTCTGATGTATTATCTGCTGCATCGCAAAGAGATTGATTCCTCTCAGACAACCAAGGAAGTATTTCATTTTTCGCGTCTTCTATTTGATTCCAGATCACAGCTTCTGCCTCATAAAGATGAGCATTTTTTGACGTGTTATCAAATAATTCTTGCCACGCTTGTCTACAGGCTTCAATTTCAGTTATGAATTCTCTTGAACTAGGCTCCCCAATCGACTCAAATAATTTGATAATGCTATTTCCTGTAAATAAAAAAAAAAAAACGTATTAAATCAAATTTCTTGTAGTTTTCAATTTAAGAATATCTTACCTTTACGATCAAGTTCATCGAGGACACCTTTGCATTTTCTTATTTGTTCCAAAGTTTTCTTCGTCTTCTCTGATGCCTTTTGAAGTTCAAGCTCATCCTTCGGTTGCAAGGGTATAGATTTCTGTAAGTCCTGAGACTTTTTTAAATCTTTATCAAATTTTTCCTTGATATCTGTATATTCCTTCAAGGCTTGACATATCAAATTGTACTTCTGGATCCTATCTGATATTTCCTCCTGAAGACTATCCCAGCACTTATCGATTACCAGAAGGGATTCTTGAATTGCTGGCATACTAGAAATATCCTCCTTCATTAGCATAGTACCTTCATCGTGAATTTTCATTTTTAAATCGGATTGCTTTTGGAGTGCGTTATTTAATGCAATTAAGTCAGCAATAATTTGATCAATATTTTGCGAATTGGGTTTCAGCTGTAAGATTTCATTGAAACGCAATCGATTGTCTTTTAAGCTTTGTGCAAAATTTTTCTCTAGTTCATAGAATTTTGTTTTTCTTTCTATTATTTGCTCCATTACCGTTTTCTGATTTTGAGATCGTAGCTTCAAATTGTCTAACTTATTCTCTAAATCACTGACTAGGAGAGTAGCACTAAGGGGTTTTCTTGTCAATACTTCACGAAGATGAATTACGGGATTATCGTCAATCTTTTTAGCTTGAGTTTTCCAATACACTAAGCTTTTCGAAATATCTTCGATTTCTTCAAGAATTATGCCCAATTCATTAGAATTTGGTTTTTCTGGTTTCTCCAGTTGTTGTCGCAAGTGGTTTAAATGATTTTCAGTTTCGTTTTTCCAACCTAAGAGTTCAATCCAATTTTCCAAGGATGCTTTCTTTTGTTGCATATCATTTTCTAGATTTTGGAAATGCGTCACCAAGGACGTATACGACTCATTAAGCACATTTGCTTCTTCTGGTGTTGCACTTAATGAGAGCTGCTTAACTTCATCATAAATAGCACCAAAATTAGGCTTTTTATCGAAATGTTCTTGAAGAAGAGCATGTACTGTATGCAGACTTGGTTCAACTCTCTCTGGATTTATTTCTTCAACCTGTGCTATTTGATTTTGCAGTTGATCCATCCAGCTTGAAAAGTTTGCAATCTTAGCATTAAAATCTTGTCTAGCCATTATTGCATCGGATACTTCATTTATTTTAGCACGAGTCTCTTCAGAAAGCGTCGATAATTTTCCTTTCATTGCATTGACGCGTTCTTTTATAATTGCTGCACCTTCTGGTACTAAATTAATAGCAATGTGATCAGAAGCCTGACCAAGTGATACAAGTTTCGCTTGCTGTTCTGAAATCTCATTGTTGAATGATTTCAATTTAACTAATTCTTTTTCAAGTTTATCAACATGAGGGGTATTCACTAAAGAGGGACGCTTAGCTATAACTTTACTTCCATTTTCTATCCAAAATTCTATCTTTGTTGCTTCAGCATCGAATGATTGCCAATTAGACACTAATTTGTTAAGTTTGGAAGTAGCTTGTTTTGCATTTTCATGTACAGATGTCCATCTGGAATGCATGGCATCTAATTCATCGGGAGCATTAGTCTTACAAAGCATTTGATGACTAATTGCTGAAATACCTTGCAATTTATCCAATTGTTGCTGGCATTGGTTTTCAAACAATTGTGCTTGCTGCTGTAATTGCACTGCTTCTTGTAGAGAAATTGGTTTTGAAACTATCGAGTTAACTTTTACTTCGCACTGTTCAATCCAGGGCTTAATTTCTTGAATACCAGCCTGATATCTTTGCCAGTTAACCAAATCCTCTTTAACTGCTTGAGCTTGGTGTTCAACATTTCTATTAATGGCACTGAGAGTCTCTTGTAACTTGTAAATTTCTCCTTTCAATCTTTTAGCTTCAGTGATATTTCCTTCCTTGGGTGCAAGTTCAGATGCATCACCTCCAAGAATATCGAGTTGCTTCATTTTCTCAGAAAGTATTCCACGAAGAACATTTGCTTTTACAACCCGCTCTTCAGGAGTAAGATCCTGTGAATCTAAGGCTTCAATCAACTTAGGAGCTGTTTTATTCGCCCATTCTTGAAGCTCAGCTAAACGGGCTTTGTAATTATTCCATTTAGTGCTATAATCCTCTAAGTATCCAACACGATCTTTCACATGTTCCATGGTATTAAAGAACATCTTTTCCACTTCCACAACTTCTTTTTCTAAAATAGGTCTTTTTTCTGGTGCAGTAAGTGGTGCTAGCTCATCGCATAATACATGCAGTCTAGGCAATAACTGATGGCTTGCTTGTTGCAAATTTGTATTCAATTCGCGTTTAGTTTGTAAGTCGTTACGAACATTTTTGGGATCTGTTTGTAAAGGAGTTAAAGCTCGAAGTTCTGTTTCCGCACTTTGAAGGAGCGATATTATTTCAGTTTTTTGCTGTACAAATTCATTCCACACTGTTTGAGTTCCCTTCAAATTCTTTAATTTGTCTACTGTTTCGGTATAAGCCTCATTCCAACCTGTTTCGAGGTTCTTAACTTCATTGCTAACAAATGATGGAGCATGAACATCTTTGCTTAGATCACGGCCCCGCTGTAGCATAGACATAATATGAGTTCGTTGGTGGTCAAGTTGATTAATTGCGTATTGTTGCTCCTGAATCATTTTATTAACTTTCTCCAAGCTGTCTGGTGGTGGAGCACTTACTGTTTGTTCTTTAACTTTATTCAAAAGACAAACAACCTCATGTACCTCCCGGCGGTACGTGTAACATTTAGAGAACACTTCAGTTTTTACCATAGTCACTTCAATGGTGGGAATTAAATTTTTATATCGGGCAATTAGCGCCTCTAATATTTTCTGCTCTGTTGCCTTTTCTTCTTCTGTTGCATAAGAAAGCAAAGAGTCTAGAGTTCGAACTAACCACTTCATGTCTTCACGTTTATTATCAGCTTCTTGGCAGATTTTCTGTAAATGAAATAGCGCTCTTAGATTTTTTTTTCTACTTAAATTCAATTTAGATTCAAATCAACAAAAGGATAGTATGCTACTGATTTAAAATAAAACAAAAAAATAAGCCTTCCAAGAAGATTAAAGAAATTGGATGAAAATTATTTAGAAAGAAAAAAATCTTAAGAACTTGATTACCACTAGCTCCCTAAGCTGCTTGAAATAATTGAACTGATTTAGGAACTTCATATAAAATTTATTTTTCAAAAAGGCAAACACTTACCTGGAAAACAACTCTTTCCTTTTCAAATTCTTCCATGCTATTGACTTCACTGACAATATTTTTCAAAGATTTGTCCATCAAATCCATCCAATGCACCATTTCATTGAACTTTTGATGATAGAAATCCCATTGAGCAGGAATCTGTTGTAAGGTCTTCTTCGTTTCTTCAATCTTTTCAGCGGTATTTTCCCAAGTTTTTTCAGCATTTTTATATGCGTTCGATACAGAGACATCCGTAGACTTACGTTGAGTATAATTCGTAGCTATATTTTTCATATTTTCAAGGCATTTTTCAATTTTATTCACAATTCCCTGAGTCTTAAAATAATTTTGATTTCGCTGAAGAATAGAGTCAATGTCTTCATTCCTGTTTAAAGCTTGCTGTTCTAAATTAATCTCTTTTTCAACTTCTCGAATAAATTGGTAAAAAATGCTCTCATCTAAACGGAATTCTAATTTTAGGAGATGTAAAGGTGCTTGCGACAATATATCATTCCACTTCTCTTGCAATTTTTCAACAATATTAATAATAGGTTTCTGCTCATCGTGTGGAAGGCATTTGAGTAATTCTTGAGATGTCTGCACCAAGTCATTCATCCATTTTTCATTTACGTGTTCAAAGAACATCTTTTGCGTTTCGGTTGAATTTTTGGAGTCGATATGACGCTCTTGTAGCAGCATTTCAGCTTTCATTAACCACTCACTAACTATACGTTCAGACTCTCTAAAGTTATGCCAGCACCGTGAAGATTCCTGTAGTTTTTGTTCCCATTGCTGAGATTGTTCCATAACGTACGTAAATCTTTCATTTAATTGTTGCATTTTTTGAGCAGAATCAGAAGTATCGATGATTTTCTCAGTAACAGTTGATTTTAAAAGATTTTGAAAGACTTTATTTTTACTATCAAGCATAGATCTATAATACAAACTTCTGGAAAAGAAAGTTTTATGTTTACTAAGTTGGTCATTAATATTATCTTTTCCACCACTTAGTGTATAACTTTCTAGAAGACTCTCTGCTTCGTCTAACCATTGATGAATCTCCCTCTGGCCTGATTCTAAAGACTCTTGTTGGATTAGCAACTGATGGAATAAGTACAATTTTTGTCCAATTTGGGCACGAACACGAACTAAAGATTCCTTTTCCTTTTTCAATGTAGCCATCATTTTTTCAACTTCATCCCGAGATAAATCTTGTATTAATCCTTGGAAAGTCTTACTTATGCTTTTGAATAGTTCTTCAACTTCATCCATTTCAGTAGCTAGCTGTTTGATCTGTTCATCATATTTCTTAATATGTTCTGCGTTTCCTAAAGGCTGTGTTTCTAAAATTTTCTCAGCGTTACGTAACCAAGAACTAAGTCGTTCCAATCCAAGTTTAAATTCTTTTCGAGAACGAATAATATCTCCAGCATGCATATATTGTTTTGTACTTGCAAATAATCTTTCCCATCTTGAGGTTAGATTTGCATATTTACCTTTAAGATCTTCAGAAATTCTTTCTTCGCAAGAGGCTATTAAGTAATTTACAGAATCTGTTAATTTTTGATATTTATCCTTCCATAAACTAATATTTTGGAAAAATTCCAACCTTTCGTCTTCAGTTTGCGCTACCTTTTTTTCAGCTAAGCTCAACCATTCTTCAAATTCAACACAAGTAGAATTCCATTGTTTCCAACATCCAAGCACTTCTTCGAGAGTATTCTGGCAACAACGTAATTCCATAGATACTCGGTTCCATCTCTCTTCGGTATCCTTCATAAATCGATCAATTTCAGTTGCTTCCTTTCTGGAAATATTACCGTCACGTTTGTATTCTTCTACCACTTGTTGCATATCAACAAGAGCTTTGTTAAATTCTTGAAAGATTTTATTTCGTGATACAAAGCTTGTGTACTGTTCCAGTAATTCTTGTACCTTATCTTCGTAGCTATATTTTCCGCTCCAGCCTTTTAACTTATTCTCGACCAAATTTAGGAAAGCTACTAAACAGCATTTGTGCTCTAGAAACTTTAACTGAATACGCCGTTCACGTGCTCTTGGACTAATATCATTTAATCTACGTTCCATTGTTTTCAATTGTTCTAATAAGATTTTCTGGGCTAATGGAGAGTTCTTTGCCTTTTCAAATAGATCTAAAATTCTGGGCAAGTCAGCAAAGAACGTTTTATGTTCTTCTAGTTTTCTACTTATAATTGAGGCTGTCTCTTCGTTCATTGTTTTTGGAATATCATCATCAAGTAATATTTTTTCCGCTTCAGCTAGCCATTTGCCAACAATACCAAATTCTCCTGGCAATTCAGAATCTAAAAGCCATAACCATATCAACATTTGATATTCTAACTGATTCCATAATTTTTCGATTTCTTCCCACATTTGCTTCGAGACTTGAATAGAACCAGGTTGTGAATCAATAAGATTCTTCAATTTCTTATATAAAGGTTTACGAATATCAACATCCGCAAGCGCCTTTAGATAGTTCCTAAAATCACGGGGAAATGAACTATTGAGAGCCATAGGATGATAGTAAGATGTCCTTTCTCGTAACCATTGTCTGAGCTCTTCGAATTCTTCTTGTACAGTTGCAACTTCTTCATGTCCAGCTCCCTGTAAAATTTTTATTACATGCGTTAATTAAATATATTATTAATTAATAAATTTCCTATAGGTTGAATAAGCTTACTTTTGGCTCAGGATATTTATGCAAGAACTGAGCAACGTAGGTCATAATACTTTTTTCATCTGGTTTATCAACATCTACATCTTCTGCATCGAGTAATTTAGCTATGCCGAGATTTGCCTCAGCAACATCGAAAGCAGTCTCTAATCGAGCTCGATTTGTTGCCTTTCGTAATTCTGCTAAATTAACAAGATTTGCTTTAATAGCATCAATAAGGGCTAGGAATGCGACGCCATCTCTCCAACTGGCGCCAAAATCACGCACCTCGATGCCTAAATCTCTGTAAAATCATAGAAGACATAAGTTTTATATTTACGGACGAATAAACAGATATGAGTATTGGAGTTTTTACATTTTCATATTTTCCCATTTTACTTACTTTGGTAGAGCATTGGTAACCCATTGTAGTAATGTTTTCCTAGCTCCTTGTTTCCATTTCTCAGCTTTAACATCAGTTTGTTGAGCTGATGTTATGCTGTCTAATGAGCTAACTGATCCGCTTATACCATGACCCAAATACTGAAGTGCTCGACTGCTTTCTTCAATCTGTAAAAGGGTTTGTAACTTTATCCTTGAAGGACAATATTTAACACAGCAATATACGTGCGAAGCGTCTACTTTTCAAAAAAAA
>JXPE01015474.1:3442-16402 GCA_001015215.1 Holcocephala fusca
AAATAAAAGCTTGGAATTGGCGGTTATTATTCCGGAGAGGGTTAGTGATCGTAACAAAATTTTGGTGGGACCTTATAAATTGAGGAGCTTAGTGAAATTCAACTTTAGTTTTTCAATAAGGTCACAACCGGTGACAACTTCTAATTTGAAAATAAACAACACCTCAGCACTCCTTTGGTGCTTTAACTAAGATAACCTGTGGATTAGAAATATTTTGTTTTGCTCGGTTAACATCTTAAGGTAAGAAAAAAGACTTCAAATTCAACTTTACAGAAAGTGAAATTTCTTGCTTCATTGTTTTTTTGTTTGCTCTTTTTGTTTTTAATGTGCATTGCACTTATCTTGGCATTAGTATTTGTGATTTTGTGAGGATTTACCAGTGATGTCAGTTCCTTAGTGAAGTGAATGGAAAAATGCATCGGAAGTAAAAAACTTTCTCTTGTTTATTGTCTGTGGGAATTTTTTATTAAGTAAATTTCTTCAAAAAACATGTAATTTGATTATTTCTTGCGAAAATTTACAAAAATCGTGAGTTATATAAAATCTTCTTGCTGAAATTAGCCCAAATAATAATTTTTTAATGCAAATAAATTTAATGTGAATGATTTACGTAAACAATTTTCAAGTAAATTATAATAGAAAATAATTAAGTTTTCAAAAATCTGTAGGGAGGATTAATCTAAAGGTACTTAAACGGCTTAAGGCAATATTGTAGATTATCTAAACATTTTAGGGCAGATATCTTTTTAATAAATGACTAAAGTTAACTTTGTCTCGGTTTATTTTTGAAACTATTTTTTAATATTATATCCACGTATAAAGGACACATTCAATCTTCAGAATTTTTGTAATATTCATCAAAATTTACATTATTATATTGACATTTTTGTTAAAATTTTTTCATTCAAGTATATTTGGCGTGAAATATAATTTTTTTGTATCGTTTTGCATTATTTTATCATTTTAATCCCATAAGAGTATAAAGAAAATTGAAGAAATTACCATAACTACACTTACGTGTATAATGCAAAATTCAAAGATGTACTAAGTACTATTTACTATTACTATGTACTATTTACTAAGTTACAACAGTCAAGATTATTGGATCTTTCTACTTATGCCGATGGCTCTGTAAGTGGACAAATTTTTGATTGCCCCTCAGGATGATGATTTCACTTATTTCCATCCGTTGGCCTAAATTGACAACAAAATTCTTTTGATTATCAGAGCAAGGCATTGTCAAATTACAACAGCTATAATCTTCTTAAAATTCATTTTCAAAAAGACTTAACTTTGTTACCATGAAATAACCACTAATTATATAAAATCGTTTTTTACTTGGAGTTTGCCTGTAGGAGTTTCTGATATTTATTTGAATTTAATTACAAAATGTTCACTTGCTTACATTTTGGTTATTCTCAAAATCGAATTTGTTTTCTGAAATGCTTAATGTTTTCATTACTAATATGATAGTAAATTGTTTAATCATTCGTTTACGTCACATAAAAAAGCGCAGTGAGAAATGATTGAAAAATAACTGCCTGGGCTATTTTTGTATATTATGCAATTTCGGAATATTGAAAACTGATACTTAGATTACTAATATTAAGAACAAAATGGCTAAGAAGATTAATTTTAAAAAAACTATCTGTGCCATTATTCAATTGCTTAATCCTTTTTAAAGGAAAGAATAAATGATTAAGGAGGTTAGCTTTAGAAATACGCCTGCCTTTGTAAGACAACGATGCATATAGTTTTAGTAGCATTTTGTTCCTTTGAAAAAACTATCTTATTTTAATATTTCCTAGAAAAACTTTGGATTTCTTTCAAGAGCTGCTTATAAATAGATTAAAAGCTGGAAAATGTAATAATATTTTGATCCAGTAGATCCAATAGAAATGGCGCAAGAACGAAAAAGGAATACAGTAAAAAATAAGTTTCAAATTCGTCTAATTTGTATAATTTTATTCTTTTACACTGAAACAATTAAGCAATGTTCTTACTTTGATGAAATACCATTCAAATGCACAGATCAAACGTTACTTAGAAACCAAATTAGATCCATTTTTTTTAAAAATACAAAATCTATTTACTGAATCTTTGGATTAACTTTCAAATTTAGAATGCAATGATTTAAAGATTTGATATGCAAATCTTTCTTATTTTTATTGGTTAAGTCTTATATTGCAGTTAAATGAAAATCTATTGCAAAATAAATACTCAATTGATAAATAAGATTGAATTTCGAATTGCATGAAGGAAATTAATTCGAAAATAATGGTTATTGGTTTTAATTGATGATTAATCAAAATTTCTAGCCAAGCGCGGGAGTTTGTAGCAATGCTTATTGAGGTATAAGACCCATAAATAACTTTCATTCAAAACCATCTACAGAATCAGGACTTTGATCTTATGGATTACGGTTTTTAACTCTTATGGATCGAAAAGCTCTCAATCTTGTTTGGATGCTTCACATTAACGAAAAGCATTAAAGGCTTAAATTAATTTGCTTACTATACTTTTTCCATAAAATAAAACACTTTTAATAAATTTAATTTTTAATTTCCTTATTACGTCTAGGATTTTATTTTCATTAGCGAAATAAAAACAAAATTTAAATAATTTTGCGGATCGTTGAATAACCCAAACAAAGCCACATGACAAAAAAGTAACCGTTGAAATGTGTAGGTGCATTAAGTATTTCTTTAAAGGTGCTATTATCTAGCAAGAAAGTAGAGAAAGTTTCAAAAATACGAGAGTCTACAATAGAGTACAGTATTTTCTTCATTAATTAAATTAAAGAGGTTTCATATAGCGTTAATACCCTAAATTCAGAACTCCCTGATTTAACCTGTGGATGTATAACTAAAGCAGAGGTACGTCTATGTCATTACCATCGCGATGGTTCCATAACATTGAGTAATAAAAGTAACATGGGTAAGAAAAACAAGTTAAAGAAAGTCATTACCACATCAACCGAGCATAAGAAAGTAAAAGTTGTTGGGTCATTCGTCTTCTATGTGGAGTCGAACTGAATCATTCACTCACTTTCGATGAAAACCGGTCTATTTACATTTCATTTTCGGTTAAGTTTTCATGGAATTATTCCCAATAAAAGATTCAATGGATAATATTTGCCAAAAATTTTCAAAAGATCTTATTTTCAAATTTACATCTCATTTGCATACATATTTAAGTGCACTGGCCCCACATTCAGAGCTTCATCGAGGAATATAAAAAAGCGCTTTTATTATTGCATAATTTAAATTACATAACTATGAGTACATCGTTTGAATAGCCTACGTCAACTCTGCTCATACATTTTACTGATCTTAATAAANCCTTATTGAAGTTTACAAATTTACATCTCATTTGCATACTTATTTAAGTGCACTGGCCCCACATTCAGAGCTTCATCGAGGAATATAAAAAAGCGCTTTTATTATTGCATAATTTAAATTACATAACTATGAGTACATCGTTTGAATAGCCTACGTCAACTCTGCTCATACATTTTACTGATCTTAATAAAATTTTCAATCACATTTTAGTTGATTGATATTTTGCTTTTAGTATTGTCAATATTGATAACATCATTTTCTATGTATAATAGTATCCTCCCATATCTTCAGTTATTTCAGAAATTGCCAAAATTTAAACTTACATCCAAGAAATAATGATCTGCTGTTAGTAATAAGTAACCATTGGTAAAAACACGTGTTCCTTTCTTTAGTTAAATTTAATTTAACTAGGAGTGAGTTATAAATTCTTCCAAAAATAAAGTAACTAAATTTAAACCACAATTTCATTCAGGAATCTGTTACATTTTTTAAAACTTCTGATAACATTTTGCTTAAATCAATTAATTAGCTAATTTAAAAGAAATAATTCAAAATTATTGTCGCTTTGAAAGAATTAATTGAAATCATTTCAATCTGCTTTGCGAAATGTAGGCGCGTCTACAATTTTATTTTAAAATGAACAAAAACTTTTCGAATACACTGGATCCTTTTCGTTTTACTTTTTAAAGTTTTAGGAAGCACACAATAGAGTGAAAGATGAATCTAGTTTAGGGCATACCATTGAATTTAATAAACAATCTCTGGGAATGGGTGGGATCAGAGTCAAGATAGAAACTAGACATGATACCTGAGAGGATCAACTATTTGCATGGAATGGTTCATTGCCATTTAATGTAGATTAAGAACTTAAACCTTATCTCAGTCTTCTCCAGACATTCCTGGAAGGCATTATTGCTTTTTTAGAAGCCTTGAATCTTCCTTAAGGTAAAAGAATATTTGAATAGAGATGATGTTGGCAAGTTCTTTACAACATTTTTCGTATCAAAGGGCAAACATGCTTCATTGTTTCTTAAATTTATCCAAAATTGTAACACGTGTTGTAACTTTTGCCAACACCATGATTTTTTCCTCATTTTTGAGTAAACTTATTCAGATTTAAGTCTAAATGTGAGTATTGCTGGCAAAATAAGAAAAAAATGAGGACAGGAAGACAAGGACTGATAGTTAGGGTCATAAAAAGTTACGAGTTATTCTTTTACGCGTTATACGGAGCATAAAAATTGTTCACTTAATAAAATTATGTTGCAACAGTTAAAGCAAAATCAAACAAAAAAACAATAAACTCGATCAACTTTATTTTATAATATAAATAATTCCTTTCTTAAGAAGCATCCTGCATTTTTTTGTAAAAATTTCTTGATTATCGATATTTTGTTCTTAGTTGAAGTATTATCAAAAATTAAGTTATATGCTCTTTTCGAGTCAATTGATTCATTTATTGATTTATTCTGTCTTGTCATAATTCCAGGTAACATGAAGATTATAGCTGCTATTTTTTCAGTTATACTCATTTCATCAGCCTTCGCAGAATCAGATTCTTGGGCATGGAATGCAAAAGAGGAATCTGCAGCTGAACGAAGATCAGACGAAAATATTAAAACTGATGAAAAAGTAGCAACTGACAGTCAAGGAAGACATATATACAATGTCCAAGAGATTTATAGCAATGATACGTCTATAGATGAAATTATTGACACAATTCTTCATAAAAGTCGTGAAGGTAGAAATTTAGATGAATACAGTGAAATTTCTACAGATCCTAATGTATTAGAAGCCATTCAAAATGGAGATAATGTTCAAGCCCGAAATTTAATTCGAGAAAAACTTTGTACTCTTGGTTTAATGCAATGTGAATTGACTGAAGAAAAACGTCCATTCCGAAACGGAATTTACGCTCAAGGACCTTTAAGACCACCATATGGACCACCAAAACCTATGCCACCAATACCAGGACATGCCATGATACCACCACGAAAAGTTGGATATGAAGGCCCAATATTATCAAAGCCATTTTTAAACAATCTACCTGGCCCAGTTTATGGTGGGCCTGGACCAGTTTATGAAAAACCTGGCCCAAGTTATAATGGGCCAAGTTATAATGGCCCGTATTTAGAATCGCCACCTTCTTCATCATTCATAAGTGGATCATCAACTACATTTTCAAAACCACCACCAGGTGCTATAATTTATGGGTCAAAACCTCCAGGTCCAGTATATGAAGGTATTGATGCACCATATGATTTTGAACATATTGTCGGTGATAAAATTCAAGTTGAACATAGTCAATCATTTGACCACCATCAATTTTCGTCTCAAAACGGCTTCACTGGAAAACCAACTATTGTTGTAAATGCACAAGGTGGAACTGCAGCTACTGCTGGAACTCCAACAGCTGCTCTTAGTGCATCTGCTCTGCAACAACATGTTCATCATCATTTTCATCATGTTGATTCTGCTGGAAATAAAGCCCCTCCAGTTCCTTTAACAACTGGGAATGGTATTAACAGTGAGTTTGCTACCATTGCATCTTCAACAGGCGGATTTGCTCCCCTAAGTGGAGGTTATGATATTAAAAATGAGGTTGGACATGGAGTTTCAGATATATCAAGTTTTTCTCAAGCTGGACTTATTTCTGGAAACACAGTTGGAGCTTTTAGCGGTGTTAATGGAGGCATAAGACCCGTAAATAACTTATATTCAAAACCATCTACAGAATCAGGACTTGGATCTTATGGATCAGGATTTTTAAACTCTTATGGATCAAGTAGTTCATCATTTGCAGGTTCTGGTTATGGTTCTTTAGGGTCTGGTGTTTATAATCCAAATACTGCGAGCTATCATACTTCAAATCCAGATTACTTCAAAAAGGATTTAACTAATGTTAATGGTGGTAATCAATTTAATAGTCTTTCTGGTTATGGCAATCAAAACAAATACAATTCCCAACAATATGGTGGGCAATTTAGCCAATATTCAGGTGTAGATGATTATAATGCACTTGAAACTTCAAGGCAACATAGTATTGATTGTGTTTGTGTACCTATTAATCAATGTCCAGCTGCTGATAGAATTGGACGAAAAGAAGATCTTATATTACCGATCGATCCTCGCAATTTGGGCAGCGATTTGGAAGCATTGCCAGAAGATGGAAATAGCACTACTGCGAATAATAGTGAAGATTTGAAAAAGGATGAGTCTAAAGAAAAGAAAATATCCAAACGCGAAATTGCTGGAAAAAAAGTTTCAGAAGAAGCAGATGAATACCAATCTGATATTCAACCGGTAAGATATATAATGTTTTTTTTACTTGCACATTTAACAAATTCATTAGCTAATTACTAACTTTCGCATACAATAACTCAGGCGAGCATACTTAAGAATGTTTCGGTATCTGCTTCTTTTATTGTAATTCAATTCAATAAATAACTCAAGAAAATATAAACAATTAAATAAAGATGCAGATATTTAAGTATCAGCTCAGTTCATTTGTGTACGTTTTCAAGTATAAAATAAACAAAAGAAAAACCTTACTATGTAGTTAGAAGCAGAAGAATGAAATATTAAATATTAAAGTTCTTTAGCCCACAAGAACCTTCTGCGCTGCTAGTAAAGTTTATGTGTGACAATTTGACTAACATAAACAACTAATAGCACGAAATGTAGATGCGGGTGTATTTATGAACTTTAATATTTAATAATTTCTTTAATAAAGGAACTTGAATTCCCTGTTTACAGCGCCTTACTATCAGCAATAACATACCTCAAACGTCAATATCATTGCAAAAAAAAAAAGTTGTACCCACATTTGGGGTATCATTTGGCTTACCATATCCAACAGGGATATATCCATTTAATCCATATGGTGGTCATCCAGCACAAAATCCATATTTTGGTTCAATTAGCCCAAATGGACTTAATTTGGGTTTACTTAATGTGAACCCACTTTTATCATTACAAGTAACAAAAGATGATCATGGAGAAAAAGTTGTTAAACCATTAGTAAATTTTCATGTTACACCAAACGAGCAATTAATCCACAAGGTTGGAAGTATTTTTAAGGCTAAAAAGGATTTAATTTTTAATCAACATGAACACTTTCATCATCATTCACATTATCGTCCGCATCCAGAAATATATTTTCCTGAACATCCACCGTATCATCATCATAGTGGTCCAATCTATCCGCATGAGCCAATAATTCATCATGAGCCACATCATAGCTTTCATCATCCTGGTAATTTTGGTGGTAATTATGGGTTAGAACATCCTCCACATTCTTATGGTATTTTCCGATCTGAACCAACTGGTCCAGAATACGATCATCAGCCATATTTTGATTCGCATGGTTTCTACGAAAGAAGCTATAATGTTAAAAATTTGAGTAGAGGCTATGCAAATGATTATCAATACGATGAAACAAATAGGTTTGGAAAAAAAATTCGATTTGATGGTCCCTCTAATGTAATTCAAGTTACTCCAACTCAAGTTCCTGGAGACTCACCTGGTAGTAAACATATTTCATTTCCAAATTATAGACGAAAGCGTAGTACAAATGAACAAGAAATACAAGAAATTAATGGTAAATTAGTCAGAAATAATATAAAGAAGGTAAAATGCTAGAAATTCATATTTTGTTTTAAATATTTAATACTGTCTCCTAAAATTCATTATATTTACTTTACTCCTTAGCGTCAAGCCTTATACGGAGGTCGTCCACAACAATGTAATGCTGGTTTAGTTTGTTGTCGCCGACCATTTCACCCTCAACAGCAACAACAACAGCAACAATTAGGTCGTTGTGGAACGAGAAATGCTCATGGGATTACAGGAAGAATTAAGAATCCTGTCTACGTTGATGGGGACAGTGAATTTGGAGAATATCCTTGGCAAGCGGCTATACTTAAGAAGGATCCTAAGGAATCTGTTTATGTTTGCGGAGGAACCATCATTGATCAGTTGCATATTATAACTGCTGCTCATTGCGTTAAAACGTAAGTAATATATTTCACTTTGGTTTTAATTTACACTTGTTATTATGTTATCATAATTACATCAATTTTATTTATCAGGTTCGCAGGTTTTGATTTACGTGTAAGACTTGGAGAATGGGATGTTAATCATGATGTTGAATTTTTTCCATATATTGAAAGAGACGTTGTTTCTGTACATGTACATCCTGAATATTATGCTGGAACATTAGATAATGATTTGGCAATCTTGAAACTTGACCAACCAATTGATTTTACAAAGAGTCCTCATATAAGTCCAGCTTGTCTTCCAGATAAATATTCAGATTTTACTGGAGCTCGCTGTTGGACAACAGGATGGGGAAAAGATGCTTTTGGAGACTATGGAAAATATCAAAATATACTTAAAGAAGTTGATATTCCAGTTTTGAGTCAACAACAATGTCAGAATCAATTACGAAATACACGTCTTGGCTACAATTATAGGCTTCATCCGGGATTTATTTGTGCTGGTGGTGAAGAAGGTAAAGATGCCTGTAAAGGTGATGGCGGAGGTCCAATGGTATGCGAAAAAAATGGATTTTGGCATATTGTTGGAGTTGTATCATGGGGTATTGGATGCGGTCAAGTTAACGTACCGGGCGTTTATGTTAGAGTATCTTATTATCTGGATTGGATTAATCAAATCACGAGGAACTATTAAATTGCTTTTTCTTAAAGAAATCTGCATTTCTTTCTATTTATTTATTGTTTTATCATAGAATTAATTTATTTTTATACAACGAAATATTTAAAATGATGAAATTTCATTATTTATTTTGTTCCATGCAAGTTTTTTTTTTTCATCCAATCACAGTAAGTGATACAAAGTTATGTTCTTCCGGTGTATTCTTTTTCGGGAGAGAAAAGTGTAAAATGCTTTTGCATACTGAGATTGTTTCATTGTTCATACCATCGTACATACGTTAATTTAAGTAAATTTTAAATAAAGTGTTCATTGTGTATAAAAAATTTGATAATTATTTTTATTGAACTTTCAGTCACTGTCAGGTTTTATCCTATTTGGGATAAGGTAGTCTTCCTCTGGAGGCGGAATATTTAAGGTCCAGCATTCTCTCTTAATAGTCTGCTTGGAAAAAAAGTGTTGTATTAGTTATTTTCAATGAATTATTAATTTATGTTTTGTTGAAATGGCATCGAAAACCTCAACGTGAAATACAATTCCAATGAATTAATGTTGAAAATATGGAACCAAAATTGGTCCAGTTCTGCTAATAGTTCGTGAAAACTTTGGTTCTACTTTTAATAGACTACTTTTTTTCAAAAGTTGCTCAAATATTAACTAAATAGTTGGTGAAAATTAAGATCTATGAAAAAGATATTCGCTCCAAAATTTACTCTACAATACAAAAAATAAGTACACGTCTCATCCTCAAGTAATGCCATAAATCCCATTGAAATTTCTTTAAAGTAATTAAGTCAAGAAGAATATAACAAAATTGTTCACATATTTTAATAATACAAAAAATTAAAAGGATTTTATTGAGCTATTCTTCAAGAAAAATTAATTTGTCAACTAAAAGGACTTTAAGGCTCTAAGTTTCTATTCTTTGAAGTTTAGTGTGGTGTTCTTTAATATTTTTTGTAATATGTAAGAAAACTTACTTCTAAGTTATAGATGGATGTTAGAATGTATAAGTTATTGGAACCGAATCTAATTTAATTTAACTAAATCTTTTTTGAAGCTTTAGACAAACAAAATTAAAATCAAATTTTCTAAATAAAGATGGCTGTAGAAGTTCTACAAGCTTAGATTTAAGAGTTAATAGAAAATTTGTGAGAAATCGGTCTCTGATTTGATTCTTCTAATAATTTATAAAAGGTTAAAAAAATAAAATCTGCAAATATTATTATAAAAATGTTAAAAAACTAATTCTAAGATTTTATTAGAATTAAAAACAGTGAAAAATGTTAATAAGTTTAGTAATTTTTGAAATATTATCACAATATGCACAATTACTGGGCAATTGCCAATAACTTTATTGATAAAAAGGAATTCCCTCCCTGCCTGCCACTACCTTGGATTAATCCTTATAAATCATCTTTCTAGAGAACAAAATGCGAACTAAAAATATTATAGCGAACGTATGCGGTGAGATATGGAGCAGAACTGCCGTTTTATTAAAGTATTTATTAGAGGGCTTAGGGTCATGGCTGGGCAGTTTTTAAGCGAATATAATTAAGCTAGCTAATTCCTCGGATTGTATTTGAAAATCCAATAGGTAATTATTCTCGATTTAACTATAGACCATCTGCAGTAAAGAAAAGCTACATGGACCAAATGTATTAAAAAATCAGAAACGATGTATTTGCTTCGACCGGATATATTCGAGTTCTAGGGGACGCAAGGTAAAAACATAGTTTGAAACAATGTGCCCAAAAGTTTTTAGCTAGGATCTTTGAAAATTTTAAGGAACTACTTTAGAGGATAATCACTTCTGAGAATATTCATTGGTGAAGGTAAGTGTTTTACACAGCACTTCCAATCTTTGGATCTTTTGGGAGATCAAAAAAAAATGCTGCTGTTAGGTTAATAAATTTTCTACTCGAGAGCGAATTCTAAAAACGTTTCCATTTTACTTTACTTTTTAACTTTGAATAATTAGCTTTCTTCTAGAAGTAGTAATCATATAAGCAACCGACTATTAACTATTGGGGTTTTAAAAAGTACATGGAAGGCCTTTTTTCTCTTATATGAAGAATCATTTTATGACAAGATTTATTAGATTAACTTTCGTTCAAGTAAATTTTTTGAAAGTGACTTTGGTGGAGAGGTTTAATTTACTGTGAATTTCTAAAATCTCAATCATGCAATTTTCTTTAACTTTCGTTGCTTAATCAGAAAAGAATAAATTATACTAAATTAAAGTACTTAGTATACTTCATAGGATCCTTCATCACGCTTCGAATTTGAAAGAAATGTATAGAACTCTTATTGCTATTAAGTCTTTGATATAATAAACAACAACCGTTTCCAAAACTAATTCAGTTGAAGTTTTGTTGAATTTTTATCAAATCGTCTCAAGTTTAAAGTAAAAGCTATTAAAATTCTGAATACAAAATTTGAGTACTAAATGGTAAATTGATTGTAACAAGGAATATGGTAAGATCTTAGGGATTCAATATTGGTTACCTTCCAAAACTGCCTCATTTCTTGAACGTCTTCTCTTTTTCGCACAAGAAAACTGCGAACATATGCTTGAATTATTATAGCTGCCAGCTTTCTGGGTAAAATCCAAGACAATGGATAAATCGGCCGATTACATAGACAAATATTTTTTCGAAAAATATAATAAGCTGATTTCCACTTTAAACGACGATTTGGGAATTTTGGATTCTTATTCCATAAAACTTCGGCGAGGTAATCAATCCCATTAAAAACTTGCCTAGGAAATTGAATTGCATTTTTTTTTATTGCCCGATACAAAGTTTGCTCAAGAGCTGGAATTAAAACTGGATATAATTTGGATTGTAAATAATCAGAAGGATGTTCAATAGTTGCTGCTAATTTCCGTTCGCAATCTTTACTGCGTTCATATTCTTCACGTAATTGTCTTTCACTCCTTGTTGATTCTAAGTAACATGGTATGTTTTTTTTGTTTTCTCGTTGTTCTAATGCACGCGTTAAACATGTTTTCTTTTGCATTTTGTAAACAATAAAAGGATTATACTAAATTTTGACAGGATCAAGTAACCTTTTTTAAATTTTAAAAATTATACTTCATGCTTGTCTTTAAGTTAAAAGGTGCTTTTGAATGGCACAGAAAATATTAGATGATTATATTTAGTTTCAAAATCATCAAAAATAACTTATTAATATTTTGATTTTCAGTTTCTTAAGGGTAAATATTTCGATCGTTTTTGTTTTTAACCCTTTTTATTAAGTTATTATTTTAAACCGGACATCTTGAATGATATACGATTCATCCTCTGGACATTTTTAAATTTCATTTAAATTATTAATAAAGAATTAATGGCATATTTAACAAACAGAGCTTACAAACAAAAAAGATCAAAATTTTTGTCCTTAAGATGTTGAAAATTTAAATATCCGATCAAAGATTTAACAAAGTAAAAACAAAATATATTTCACAGAAAAGTTTTATTTCTATTTTATAGGAAGGTGCTATATGGAAGGGCAAATTTGAGGAATTACTTTAAGAAATTAAATCATTTAATCGTAAGAAATTTTATCCTATCATTCTTCTTTAATCTTCCCCTCGGATGATAGCTCTTGAGTTACTTAACAAATCTGTTAAGATTTGCAGTATTCGAATAAATTCAAAGTGGTCTCTTCAGTTATATCTCATGAATATTTTGGTTTGATTGTAAAACTTTTAATAAATTTTGTAAAAAAACAATTCGCATTAATCTTCCACAAAACAATTTTAAAAATTTACTTACTTAAAAAGAAAATAATTAATTTATTCATCATTTTTTGACAGCACTGCAAGTTCATCAATCCTTGTGAAGAGTATTCAGAGCTATGCAATGCTATTCTGTGATTATCCATCCTAATGGTTAAACTGATAGAGTTTTTTGTACATAAAAAGAATTCTTCTTTAATACAA
>JXPE01015528.1:3265-13517 GCA_001015215.1 Holcocephala fusca
TAAAAATTTACAAACTTTTCCTAAAAGATTTCGTGATAATTGCATTGCTAATTGGAACGTGTACAATTTTCTTTGTAGGCTTAAATACAAAAAGCTTATGAATGCGGATCTTGATTTTTACCTTTTTTTTTTCTACATATTTAGATAAAGATCACATTTTATGCTCAAAAATCTACTCTGTTGCACTTTAGATTTAGCTAAAGATAGAAATCTTAACCCCATGTAGGAGTTTAACGCATTCCAACAAAATTGGCTGCTATTTTACTATTTTGCAAATAGGCGTTTAAAAGTGTTCGTAACTATTAGCATATATTTTTCTTTTATTTCTTCTTATGAATGAATTTAACTTTAATTGTTGAAAGTATTATTTCGAAGATTAAATTCATGTTTTAATTACCACTCATATAAAACCAACTATTTAAAATGAGAATAGCATAAACATTCATCAACCTACACCCTACAATATTTCATTTAAAAAACAAGAAAACATCGAATATTAGTTTACATTTATATACAAATAAAAACTAAGCCATTTCCAAAATCATTTAGAAGTTATGGTTAATAATCTATTAAAGCTTATTTTAAAGTTTCAATTGATCTTAAATTTTCGTACATTGATTTCAACATAATATTATTAAAATTTCATTCTTCGTTTCTCTCGGCGTAGTAGTAAACCCAGAGGTTTGAATAGAATCATATCATCCTCATTCATTGATGTTTTATTATCTTAGTAAAAATTTTATATGATTTGGTTCTCAAAAAGTGCACCCAGCATATTATTTTTAACCAATTTACTCTTTCTCCAGTAGTACTCTACAAATTTTAAAAATCGCGTTCACGCGTTCCTCTCGTTTCATTTAATTTAGAATAGAATAGAATAGAAATTATTTTTTCAACACTCTTTCTATAACTTCATAATATTATTGAGAGGAAAAAAATAAATCGTCATATCTACAACTTCAAAAGTCTTTTATCATTTGGTAGAAATGAATATCCTGATAACAAGAACTTGTGATCAATGAGATTTATAGTACATTATGTTCGATAGATAGATTGAATAATTTTTAACCAAGTCAAAGCCATTTTTATATTTCTATTTTATCCTGAAAAAATATCGCTATAAACAATATCCTTTTAGTTTCTAAAAATTTTTTTTTTTAGATGTTTCAGGATACACATAATGATACTTTTTGTGAACCTCTAAATATGTCGGTTTCATAACAAACATCCATGTAAAAAAAACATTCATTCTCTCGTAGAAGTTTTAAAAAACCAAGATGCGCTGATATTATGCAACTGAAGTACTTAACTTTGGTCGAGGCAGTATTTTTTTTCTATAAAATTGAAAGAAAGCCCGAAAACTTATAAGGGAGTATGTAATCCAAATTTTAATCACCTTGTAATGATTTTTTGGCTTGATTTTGCCTGTGCTAAATTATCATCATGTTCGTTCTTCCATAAGGGCTATCTTCTCTTCCTCATTATTGAATGACTTAATTTATTATTAAAAGGATTACATTTTTGAGAAGTATCACTCCATTGCTAATTAAAATGCATATTAAAAATTTGCTATAAATCCACTAATTAACAACGCTAGTATTATTTTCCATACATTTAAACAGGAATAGATAAGAACATGTTCTTTTTTATATTTTGATCAGGACTTTGAGCATTTTCTTTTAGAACTTTGGAATGGGATGGGACGGGATGGGATGGGATGGAATAGAACTTTGGGAAGTAAAATGAGATTCGAATTTAGAAAAACTTTGAATAAATTGTAGACAAATTGTTTTTCTTCTTCAGAAATTTGTCTGGATGATATGCTCATATGGGACAACACCAGGCTTGAAACTCTTAAAATGAGACTTAAGTCAATTTCAGTATAAAAATGTCCAACCTTCTCTTAATCAGATAATTTTCTTTTGAAAAAATCCTAGTAATTTTAAATAATGATGATTTGTTTCAAATTATTTATGAATGAAAAGATAGCATTTAGCATTCATCAGATTATCATAGCTTACTTAATTATTTTGAAAAATAAACTTAACCCACTTTCAAAAAAACACATCAAATGTAATAATCTTTTTGGACCATTATAGATCAAAGTATAATATAATCTAAAAAATAAATGATTGTGTGATCATATTTGAGTGTAAAAAGTTATAAAATAATTAAATTTTGTTAATAATATTATATTAGAAATTATAAAACATATTGTACCATTCTTAGATGAAATATGAAACTTTTTATTAATTGAACCGTTCAGTGCACAAATTGATTAACTCCAGTTAAGAGAAATAGTCGATTCCCAACATTTTTAAGGATATTTTCTATAAACGATTCAATAAATTTTAATTTTATTTATTAGATTTCCTTCGAATAGAATAAATCTATTATTTTCTACTTTAAAAATATTAAAAAACAAAAAAAAACATTTATTTTTGTAATATTTTAAAACTAATTTTAGTTATAAAAATTAAACTNTTTAATTATAAAAATTAAACTTAAAACAGAGTTAATCAGTTTGTACACTGAACGGCTCAATTGGACTAACCCATTCTCCAATCTCCAAGAATAATATGAATTCATTATCAGAAGTTGTAGAATGTTATAGTAAGATATTATTTTTCTTAAATCTGTGTTTCTAAATCAAAACTGAATTTAAAATTAATGAAATTAATTTTCCTAAACTATTTCTTTTTTTTAATTATAAATTAGTTAAGAACTCTTCTATGGTTAGAAACTACTAAAACTAATTTGCCTTAGACGTAGAAGTGTATTGGTATTAAAAACTAAATCTAATTTTTCAAAAAGCCAACCATCCATGATTGCTAACAGCTAGGCTTAAAACATAATTAAAACTAAATTACAATCAAATAAGAAGGAAAACTTGGAAAAGAATAGAGGAAGATTTTGTCTTCTAACTGACTCTTTAGTTGGGATCAAGGAACCCTTTATTATACCGGGAAGTGATTGTCTCATCTTAATTCTAAAATTCATTTAAGTATTGCACGGGTTTTATTCTAATCAATTTTATTAGCTAAGCTAAGTTTAAATTGTGTAAGTTCATTTTATAAGTTGATTTGCAAAGTTTTTAACGCAATCAAAATATTTAGACGCGATTGAAATTAAATGTTCGTCAAAATTTGGTGTATTGGTGTTTGAATGATGATTCCCATTAGGTTTCCGTTTTGTAGCTTTTATACAGTGATGCAGTATTTTCTACTCAAAAACGCAAAATTTTTCCATTGGTACTGAAGAAATACAAGACCAAATAGAGGAAGTGAATACACGTAGAAGATTATAAGACGAATCAATTGTTTGTAGCATAGAATTTTGATTCTGACATTTTCCGAAGAGTATTGTGCAGATACTTTGTACGAGTGATCACTTTTTGCATGGTTTTTCATGGTTTTTTTTTAAATGTGTAATAAAATTTATCTTTGGTGTAAAGTATACTTCCAGATATTTAATTAAATTACTTAGTGGAATTGGAAAGTAAAAATTTTGAGATTAATATTCCTCGCAGATAGAATCTTAAACTGTATGATCCTTTTTAATTCCTGTAAATGCTATCACAACTATCTTTTCGATGTTTAGCTTAGTTTACTTTTACCATAATATATGAAAAGAGTCAAGATATGGGAATTAAGATTATGTGATACAATTGACAGTGGTTTTGAATAAATGCAAATAAAAAAGTTATCCGGAAAAGCGCTTAACTATCTAGCTATGAGTCGAAATCGTGAATTATTAATTGTATGAATATTGAATAGATAAGGTCCTGCGTCTAATCTTTGAGGAATACCAGCTGAAACTTTAAATATTTCTGAAAGATTGTTTTGAACTCTGACTTGGATTGTCAGTTGGGTAAGAAATTGATATATAATGCTCCTCAACGTTCAAGGGTATTATAAAACTCAGCAGCTAGACTGGATTATATCCTTCAAATAGGAGTATAGTCAATATATTAAATTTTTTGAGTATAATCATTTTAAAGTTTCAAGAAATTTTTTTGGTTGTATAAATCCATAAAACTTGGACTCTTGTCAAAACAATTTGAGTAAATATTTTTTCGAATTAAAACCCTGTAATTTTATTAAAACGAAAGATAGTATTACTTTTTTCTCTTTATAAAGAATTTAATTTTTTTTTTGAAACAAGGACTACTGCTCTTAAAAAAATTAATACTTTGTTTTATGTTTTTAAATATTTTTCAAGGATATTCTACTTCTAAACTTAAGTACTTAAGTTCTTATACTTTTTTTTTCAAATTTTATTAGATTTCTAGTAAATTCTTTGTAATTTACTAAGATTATCGTTCGTTTCATCAAGGTCCAAGATCCTTTAATAAATTGGTTCAATCCATTTTATTCGTTTGATATCATTCCACTGTAATCCAAGCGCAGTATGATGTTGTCTTATTAAGTTAAAAAAGTAATTGATTTTAAATTTTTATTGTGTTAATAAAAGAGAGTAGATCTTTTAGTAGACAAAACACTATGTTACTTTAGCTATGAGGTTATGTGATAAAATAGACTCTCTTATATTGTTCAATATTTACTTCGAAGATGTTCAATTGGATATTGATGGATTTGTTAAAACACGTTTGCATCGAGCTATTTGTCCTACAACTTTCATATAAATCGAAGTATTTTAATTACAATAATATTTCTTTTCTAATTAGGGTAGTTCATTGAAATTTTCAGGAGATGTTCATAAATAATAATAGTATTATTTTTTTTATTATGATGGTCGATGAAATCTCATATATCTTAGATGATTAACATATCTTTATGGGATATTTTTTACTTATTGATATCTTTATCATCTTCTTATCAGATGTAATTAAAATTGGATCAGTTGATCGGAGTATTGTGAGCTGAATTTTATTAAAACCATGCTCTAACAACTAATAAGAAGTATTTTTTTTCATTTGGATCTATCATTTTGTATATTAAAAAAACTATGAAGTGGATCAATATTCATCACACATCATCAGTGCTAAATTTTTAATTCATTTCATTGTTTTTCAAAGGATCCAATAATTGGAAAGTTAATAATTTGCACAATTAACACCTTTAATGAATTTGCTATTGTGATTTTATAATATTCTCTCTGGTTTTTCTATTTTTTATTATTCGATGGATACTATTTCACTATAACTCATCATTTTCATCTATCTTGTATCTCTTAATTTCAACAACAGGCAGCTACCTTTTTTTTTAATATTAGATAGCTTTTTTTTATATATCCATTCTTATACCTATTAATAAACCTTTATTGTCCCTTATCATCCCACAAACTCTAGTTTCACATTATGATAACAATTCAAAATCTTGGACACTATTATAATAATTGTCTTATTGTAAGTAACGCCATGTATTTAATACTGAACACAAAACAGACAACATGTAATCCATTATAATTTTTTTATCTTTTCCTTACATAGTATTATGTTTCTAGATTTAGAGCATACTCATATTTATTTTCATATAAAGTCTGTACAAGCAACCTATATTGTATAATTTTTACTTGATCTCAATCATTCTAAATGATGGTCTTCCTCTCCAAGGAATTATACCTTTATCTAAAGAAGCCTCTTATTCTGGCGAATAAAAATTTCTTGAAATTTTGAAATAAATCGGTCTATAAAATAGGTTAAATTTTTATTTGGGTGTATTGTCATTAGAGAAATCCAAACATCCAAATTGATTAAATTCTTATGGAAGCTCTAATTTTTGCAAATATTGGTGTTTCTATTAAACAATCTTTTGATTTCACCTTTTTTTATCTACTCCATCAAAGGTATAAGTCCAAGAAATCACCTAATTTCTATTGTGGTAGACATTCATTGTGATATTTATTTATTTCATGGTAGATCAATTGCATCAATGATATTTCCAGGAAATTCTTGAATTAACTCCATGCCTGAATTCTCTACAATAGAATAGCAAACAAATAACAATGTAAATTTATTCGAATTTGCAATAATTATTAAATTTTTAGAATGATATCCAACATGTTACTAACATAAAGAATCCTTTTTTTTGTCAATATCTTAAATGATGAAATGTTGATGAAAATTTGAAATATAGGAAAAAAAACGGATGGTTCTTAAGCATCATTCTAAATAAGCTTATTTTTCGTTTATAAAATTTTAACTCTAAATAAAAATTCTGAAGTAAGTTTTTACATTGTTGAAATCCTTTTCATCTTCTCTGCAATTTGATGATCCTTTTAGAGTAAGAACAGATTTATTTAGAAATACAAAAACTTAATAATTTTCATATTAAGGTTTTTAAAATTAGATAATTTTAACAATATTTACATATTTATGTTCGTATTTTTAAAATCACGTTGATAAATTTCACTATTTAACTTTGATGAGAATCGGATTATGTTTTTATTACAATCTTTAAAGAAAATTAATAATAGCATCATTTATTTATTTATATCGACCTAAATATATGTAGAGATTTTATTTTGTTATTTGTTCAACATAATCTTTGACTAATTTATGATTTAATTATTAAAACAAGAACAATTTTGATGATTTATAGAAATAATATACCCAGTTGACACGTTCGTATTTCGTTTTGAACATAAAATTATGCTATCGTTGGCAAAATAGATCGCTTGTATTTATTTATTTTTTTGAATTAATTTTTGCGTAAAAAAAATCAAGTAGATTAGAAGAAAATACAACAAATATGAAAAGGAAAGATCATCTATTATATGCGTTTTTATTTTATTCTAAAAACAATAATTTTAAATGTGACATTTTTAGTTCAAATAGAATTTAAAAATATTAAGTTGATAAGAAAGATAAGTCGTTTTCTTATTTTGTTAGCTTATACAGAAAAGATTAATCAATAACATATTGCTCACTGTTTTCTATGAACTTCAAATATTTGCCAATATACTCATTCGTGAGGTTTAAAAGTATAAAAAATATCCTCTTCTTAGATGCCAGGAAATCTACCAATGGTCTAGGAATATTTTCAAAATTTTAACATTGTTTTCCTCAAGAAGAACAAATGGTAATCAAATAGGGTCAGGTCAGATGAGTATGGTGTATGTAATAAGAGCCTGGAGGTTTTCCCTTAGTCCTTAATGCCACGTGAGGTTTTGTGTTGTCGTGTTGGAAGACAGCATTTTTTTTTTCAGTTATATTGTGCCAGATGAAGTTTGCGTATTTTTACATCCAGTGGGATTAGCTAATCATAATATATGTTTGATGTAATAGTTTAATTTTTATTGTAACAATTTCTAATTGATAGGACCTTAACAATCCAACCAAATGTAAAATATTCGCTTTTTTTTTTTGGTGCAAATTGGTCTTCACAAGAACAGGAGATGAATTACCTGACATTACATTGGCTCCATTTTTGGACTATATTATCGTACACAATTTACAATGCGATCCGAGAATGGTTCATATTGTTGTTGAAAAAGTAAAGAAAAAGCACTAGAAATCCAAACTGGCATTTTTTTTTCATTTAAATCTTTAAAAATCCAACAGAACCATTTGTAAATAAATTCAAACTTGTTCAAATGGTTCTTAATCGTTTTAATATTGCTAACGTTTATTACCCATTAAAATCTTCAGGACGAGATTATCAAGGTCTTTTGGTCTTCCGGTGTAAATTTTATCTTAAACATTCATATCAGCTTACTTGAATTTTTCAAATCATCTTTTAATCGTACTACAAATATTAACTTTTGATGATCCCAAATTTTTACGAGCTTCTATTGAATTATGACCAAGTTGAACTCATAACATAAAGAATACCTGAAATGAAGTTTTTCATGATCGATCCATCATATTCCCCGAACACTCCAAATTTAATGATCAAACACATTCTTTTCCATTTTTTATATTAAAAATCAAAATGTGAAAATATTAGCTTTCGATTAATACCGAAATTGCTTAAACTTTTCACACAAGCATTGAATTTTGAATATTTTATTTGATGTAACAACATAAAAACATCAAAACATTCTTACCAACCTAATATATTTATTAATTTTTTTTATTTGAATTGAATTTGAATTTGAAAAATAAGATACTCTTTTATATTTGAGTGGTTGGTTACCGTGATAAGTTAAAATTTTTAATCGATATAAAATCATATGTAGATGTTAAATTACTTTAGTTTCAATTCAAGACTAGTTTAACCAGCTATTTACCTACATCCATAGAACTGGTTGTTCCACATTAATTTTTTTTAAAAATGATCCATGATCACTGATCATTTTTACTTATACAAATATTTTTGATTTATTGATTGTTCAAAATTAGATTTAATAAAAGAATATTTTTGTAAGTTAAAACCTTTCAATATTTCGAATTTTGAATTGCACGATAAGATATAAAAATTTTTATAACAATAATCAAGTAAAAGTAAAGTAAAGTAAAATTTTTTGATAAATGCATTTAATTCTGTTTTTACACGGTTCATACATTTTAGAAAAATCGGTGTTAAATCAAAACCGTATAAAAAAAAGACCGCATAAAAACAGAATAGAACTTAAACTTTAATTTACACTTCAATTTATGTTAATTTTCAAGAAAACATTGGCTCTTCTAAAAATTTACAACTCTCATATCGTATTACATTTAAAGTTTTCGAATTTTATAATTTTTATAACAACTTACTTACTTGTATTTTAAGATAAAACAATTGCATCTAAAATCTCTTCGGAAATAACTTCTTTCCGTATAAAACATCTTTAGAATGTTACTACACAAAATCATAGTGTATGATGCATCTAGTAATGCATGTACTAAATAAAATCGTAATATAAAATTGGTATTAGATTTAGATGAAAATTTTTCAGTTTTCAAAAAACGATATTGAAATTGTTAAACATAAGTTTTTAGTTTTAAGTCTCGAACTTACTAAAATAATTTTGATTTTGGTTTAATATAAAATAGCCTTGGCAAATGGGAAATGATTACAAAAAAATTTGCACCACACATAAAATGGAAACTAAAGATTTTATATCGATCTGATTTCACGAAGATCAATAATTTCTAGACTAACAAAAACTTTTAACTGATTGGTTATTTGTGCTCTATCTTTCTCAGTTTCTAGGCATTTTTAAAAGATTGTAATAATCAAATTTTATGATAGATTTCCTTCCCTTATCCATCATCCAATTCTGGTCAAATTTCACAAGTGTACATAGTTTGAATGAAAACTTCGTTTAGGAAAAATTAAGGACAAAAAGGAATATAACCAAGTGTGATAATGAAATGAAAAGAAAAGTTCCTTCGAATCCTTGCGTTATTTAAAAGACAAAAAACCAAACATAAATTTTTTTTTAGGAAATTAAATAGATACATATTTAAGCGTATGTAAAACCTTGTAATTTTATAACAAAAAAAGAAAAAATCATAATCAAGCATTTTCAATATAAATATTTCTAGTATTTCTGTGATTAGTGAAGATAAAAAGGTTTTGCGAATTATAATCACGAAATTTCACTGAATTTAGCTTAACTTCATCATGTTCTGTTTTTTGTTTTTATCATGGACCATGAAAGTAATTTCTATTTTTCCTTTAGCAACTTGAGCTATGAAACATCTTTTGCTCAGCCGTTTTTTTTTAAGTCTTGTGCAAGGTAAAACTTTCTCGTAAAAGGTTAGCTGTATTGGAAAGTTACTAGACATTAGTAAACTGCATCTCTACTGTTCTAGTTACCATTAATTAAGGGGATATTCTAGTCTAGAGACTCGGTTTTGGGGTGATTTTACGGTCGTAATAAAGAAAACCCCGGTCATCACTTATACTATCATTTTTTGTCAGTTTTTTTTATTAATCCTTGGCCGGATAATGAGGCCGGAAAAATGTAGACAAATACAAAATATACAAAAGTTGACATGCTTTCAATCCTCCCGGTGATGTGAAACATAAAAATAAGATAAATTCTTATTAAAAAAAGGATGTAGAGTTAGCTGGATGTAGCCGATTTTAAAAAGAAAAAAAATTGTTACACAAAATGGCGTCTTTCGAAATAAAAAAGTTCATTTTTTCCTACTTTTTTNAAGTAAATCGGTCCATTAGAACTTGAGACATCATGTCAACCGCATCGAAAAAAATTAGTTTCGACAAAAACGCGTTTAAGGTTTACAATCTCATTTCGGACAGTTTGAGTGAGACGTCATAAAATTAACTATAACTCCGAAAATAATTCGGATTTCAATAAATCCTTTTACAAGCTTATTTTTAAAGGTCTAAACCTT
>JXPE01015564.1:0-12782 GCA_001015215.1 Holcocephala fusca
ATCATTAAACTTTTCCTTTGAAGTTGATTTGGTTTTTAATTTTTTTTTTATCTTGGTATATTTTTTTTGAAGAATACCTCGACCTTTCATTTCCAATTATCTTTTCCTGCACCACAATCTTTTCTACACTGTGTCGACGACTATCAGCTTTCAAAGATAAATTTTAAAATCCTATTAGGTGTGTAACGTAGGCAACAATCTGGCAAAACATGGTCTCAGACTGTTAAATTAAAAGACAAACTTTAACAGCTTACAGGTAATTACCTATTCCTGTAGAATCTAATAATTTTGATAAAATGTTCAAAGAACCTTCCCAAAAGAATCGACTTTAATCCTTAAGAGTAGACATCTAAAAGAGAAATTTAAACAGGATCCTAAAGCCACATTCTAAACATTTAATTTACATGTTGATGAGCGTAAATCTTTCTTAATAAACCCTTGAAAAACTTATCATTAAAAGTTTTTTCAATCCAAGCTAATTTTTTAAATTTTTTAACAAATTTAACACTTTAAAAATAAATTTTACCTTAACTTTTCTTTTATAATTTTCTTTTAGGACTGGCATGGTATCATAAGTTCAACCCTAGCGTCGTTAATGTTACTGGGAGTATCAACTTTGGTGGCAATTACATTAGTTGTTCAATCAGAATTGGTTCCAAAGAAAGTACAAATGACAAATCTCTCTTCAGGCATTCGTGGTGCAGTTGGAATTAGTTGGCTATTGCCAATACTTTTTGCAATTTGTTCACCACTTATTTACACAATAATTGGAAAATGGCCATTATATTGGTGGTTAGAGACAGGAAGTTCTGGATTCATCTTATTTATAATTGTTGAAGGACTATTTATAGGATTATTCATTTTATTATTTGTAACTTTAATCAAGAAACTACTTTACTTGATGAAGAAACATGACAAGTACAACATCTCAATATGGAGAAGGTAAATAATTTTCATATGCAACTCATTTCCTATATTTGCTTGTACATTTATTTTCCTTTTATTTACAATTAAAAATCCACTATTTCATATTCCATTTCAGAATTGGACTTCTATACCGAACAGGAGTTATATTATTCTTAAAGTTAGCATCAGATGCATTATTTCTTGTATATCTTAACACATCCACTGATTTAATAACTAGCCATATATTTGGGATTTGCTGCATTTTATTAGTAAGTACATCACTTCTGGTTAAACCTTCTAAATATTGAAATTTATAGTTTTATCAAATAACAACAAAATAGTATATTGAAAGTCATAACATATTCCTTTAGCATTTGGTCATATTATTCGGGGACCAAAATTGGATGCAAAACAAAATTTGAAAAAATTTTCCATCCATTGGTGTTGTTGAAGTAATCTTTGTTAAAGTCCACATTTCCACAGAGTCTACACTCTAATGAATGCCAATTTCGTTTTGAGCAATTTTCTCTTTTGTAGAATATTGAAAAACAGTAGAATTCAGANGTAAGTGAAAAAAGTAGAATTCAGATACCTTTTGATTCCTTCTAGTTAAGATTGAAAATTGAAAAACTAGGCTAGTTCATAGGCTTAAATCTTATTACTAATGAAATCAATGTTAAAATCTAACTTTTAGAGACTGTTTTATGCAATTTCTAAGATATGTCCTAAATTAATAGCCACGAAATTTGTTTTTTACACAAAATTACTCCAAAACTACAACTTACACTTTCGACTGAACTTAACTTAAAAATATAAACTACGAAAGATTTCAAATATGTAAATGTAATAATCTCCCTAAATACAATAAAGGCCGGTTAAAACTTACCATGGTTCATAAAACTTCAACAAAGGTATATTTCCATAAGAGTAATCCGGAATATATATCCGACGAAACCACAATAATGAAACTTTCGAACATAATAAAAAAAGAGAATAGCCAATGTTGTTTTCTGCCCTTAAAGGTAATTCTGGAAAGAAGTTTGATTGAATACAGAAATCGCAAAGCTTTCAATTGACAATCGTAAGCCTCAAAAAATATCCAATAGAAAATTGGATTCATACAACCCCAATTTTCAAATATAATCCTCAAACAAAATCACACAGTAAATGGCAATTATCCAACTTTTGATTCCTATATGTGATTCTCCAAAGCTTTTCGATAGAAAACAAAATTCATACATCGATTTACAAGGACGATCTCCAAAAAGTAATCCTATAAAAATCAAAATTTACACCACTTCAATTTCCAATACATTGAGGATGTGGAAGCTCGATACAAAATGCATATCATGAACCTATCTATTCAAAAGCGGAAGAGATTAGAAAGGAAACATAAACTTACTAACTCTAAATTCCTTCACAGTGATCCTCGAAACAGCCTATTGGAAACGGCAATTATTTAATTGCAGATAAAACAGAAGCATGGATTTAAAGATGAATCCCTAAATCTAGTATATAAAAAATTCGAATCTTATCCAAAGCCTGTTTGCCAAGTACGTATTTATCATCATCTTAACAATCATACACACGTTTTTATAAGATACACCCAAAAATCCTTTGAGAGAATGCTTTTAGAAAGGATTGAGAAGTCGCTCCAATATGTTGACTAGTATTAGTTTTTAAATTATTATTGAGGTCTTTATCTTCTTATGTTTATTAAGTAGTAGACATGTTTAGCGTAGTTTTTCTATCGGAGCTTTAATTAGAATGTTAGTTAAATGAATTTTGATTGCATTCGAAAGTAGTTTTAATATTGTAAGATTTCTCGCCGCTAGCGAGCAGTCTATTCCAGCTAATGGATCTAAGACTTCTGTTATAGCAACTTGCCTAATGTTCTTTTCAATTGCAGTATTAATAAATCAGTAACGAACGATAGCTTAGATAATGTGGTTTTAGGACATTTTTTAATGGTTAATACTATTCGAACAGTTGCTACTCTCACTTTACTGCTCTTCCCGAATGTGTTTTCTCCATTTAATTTAGTTGTTGCTTTTTTTGAGTTAAAACGATAGAATGCATTTACACACCCGCTGAGGAAAAATTTCGGAAATCTCCTAACCAGTAAGAAATACTACCAACACCGAATACCTACTAAAACATCCCCTGTTCTTCTAATACACTAGTTCTAAACTTTTTAATACATTACTTTAAAGTAGCTTTTTCTAAACTGCAACCTTTATGGCTCGCATTCTTTTTGCCTGCACCTAATTTAGTCTATGTCTAATTTCTATACTTAGAAAATAGTTCGCACGTTTTGCAACATACTACAATAATTATGACATAATGAGTCTTCACTCTGGAATAATTAATCAATTATGTTATTAGAACTGACAGCCTTTCTATTCCTAATAAATAATCACTGTCTGTTCCTAGACCANTACACTAGTTCTAAACTTTTTAATACATTACTTTAAAGTAGCTNCATACATTCAAATTTTTCGATTTTCTGAAGATAAATTGTCCTGAACCTGTAATGAACCATATAGTCCACAGATCCTTACTCTAGTTGTGGCCACATCCTCANTTCTTTTACAGCTAAAAATGGTATTCTCTAGAATCTATCAACATATTCGGGCAAAACATACATTCAAATTTTTCGATTTTCTGAAGATAAATTGTCCTGAACCTGTAATGAACCATATAGTCCACAGATCCTTACTCTAGTTGTGGCCACATCCTCATGGTCCACTACCACACCTTCTAGCTAACAGCTTCGCTACCTAACTTACGTTCCTGGAGANGATACATTCCAATTTTTCGATTTTCCAAAGATAAATTGTCCTGAACCTGTAATGAATCATCTAGTCCACAGACCCTTACTCTAGTTGTGGCCACATCCTCGTGTTCCACTAGCACTCCTTCTAGCTAACAGCTTCGCTACCTAACTTACGTTCCTGGAGAAAAACATTCTCATGAAAATAAATTCGACTGCATTTAATATTTCAAGTTTAGATTGTGCAATAGGCAAACGTTAATCTTAAATCAGCTATTCTTTACTTGTGGACGAACTTCTTTCGATGAGACGTTTCCTGGAAGGTTTTTGTTCAAATCTTCACTCCATAGAACAATAAAAATTCGATCTAGTAGACAACTAGTTATAGACAAGATTATTTTTTTACATTATTTACAACCTATATAAATATTTTTCTTTGGATTGAATTATNGTTATTTAAAATTCCCAGCGAATTCAATAATTAGTTTGTTCCTGTAGATCAAATGTAGCTAGAAAGAATACAAAAATTAATAAATGTTCCGGTAATACTGCAGCCATAGACATTGGGTTCACTGGTTAAAGAACAAAGTGTTCTAGAATTTAAACAAGCTTTTATCTGAGCCAGTAATCTAGAAATCTATTCAAAATTCCAATTGATATTTCCTGCTATGCATTTTAGGTAGAACTTGGTTCTCTTAACCCCTAAATCCTAGTAAAACAATCACAACATAGCCTTAGTACAAGTAACTTCACGAAATGCATAAGAAAATGTATCTAAAGGTACTCTCACTTGTAAGTAGCCATAATCCGAATCATGAAGCTATCTATTCGAAAGCGAAAGAGATTAAAAAGCAAACATAAATTTAGTAGCTCTCAATCTTTCACATTGATCCTCGAAACGAAAATCTTAGTAGAAATGGAAATCAGCAGCAAAGATTTAGGATGAACCCCNTATTTAATTGCGAATAAAACAGCAGCAAGGATTAAGGATGAACCCCTGAAGCATATAAAAAATTAGAAAAGTCCTATCCAAAGACTGTTTTCCAAGTACATCTTTATCATCATCTTAACGATCGTATACACGTTTTTATACACTCAAAAATCCTTTGAGAGAATGCTTTTACAAAGAATTGGGGAGTCGCTCCAATATTTTGACTAGTATCAGTTGTTAAATTATTATTGATGTCTTTATATTCTTATTATCTTATAATCTTTATTATCTTACGACAATATTCTCCCACATATTTCAAAAACGACTACTCTTAAGCTATTTGAGTCAGGTTAAAAAAGTACTTCCTCATCGACCTTAATTCACCTGACTGTCTGTCTCCTACCGATCAATATTTCATCAGAATCCTAGAGAATCAATCACCAAGAAAATACACAATTCCAAAGTCGCGACTCTGTGGTCTGAACTTTTGAGGATTTCTTAAAGAATTACTTTAGAAAATACTGGGAAGCAAGTGCGAACTATTCGGAAGAATAAAATTGTTTTTTAATTAAAATTTTGTGCTTAAAAATCAGAAATTTCATACGAAACAAACTGATAGTAGTTTTACCCCGGTATTATTAATTTTTGGAACTTCTTTTAACTCTAGGATCAATAGGAATTAATCAGATTAAAGATCTTCCCATATATAAATGTAAGATATTCAAATTTATGTACGGAATGATCTTTTCAACGAATTATTTAAAGGATTATTTTCCCATTAACTCTTTAGCGATTTAAATTCAAAGTACTAAGGGTTGTCTTATTTTTTTAAAACTTTCGTAGATTAAAATCTAAGAATAGAACTGAAAAAGCTTAATGACTTCTATACTTTTTGTACAATTTCAGGGATTTTCAATACTTTTTTGCTTTGTTATAAAAGCCGAGTACAATTTAAGAGCAGAACAGCTAAGAAAAACTGGACCAAAAGCTAGCTTGGAAGACAACTACTGCTCTGGTTCAATAAATAGCCCGTTGAGTTGTAAGATTTTTATCTAAAATTAAAAAGAAAAAAGACTATAGAGCGAAAAAATGTTTCATATAATAAAATTTACTATTTCATTTTTGTTTTTAGTTTATGCAAATCACGAAATGGAAAAAGACAATGAAAGTGGCCCACCATCATCAACTGGAACAACACGTTTACAACTAACAATAATTCCAACTCCACATTGTTCATTTGATTCAAGAATGCCAGGAAAATCTGTAGACTCTTTTCTAGGAGTTGTGAGTGGAGCTACAGCCACAAATAGCAATACTACAGGAATTTTAGTTAGTGATAAGAATGGTGTGTGTGACACATCGTTTCATGAAATGGAAAATATTTCTAGTAAAAATTCTGAACAAATTCGCTATACATCAAAGACAAGATGTTGCAATATTTTGGGTTCTAGCAGTAGTACAAAACATGATGAATCTTGGGAACATGAAATTGAAGAGAACCACAGCTTTTATGACAGCTATCAAGGTAATCAAGGTAAATGTTCATTGCCAGATAGCCATGAATTTGTTGGTGTAGGAGCATTGGATATCTTACAAGGTGTTTCACCAGGTAAATATTATTAATATTTCTTTTAGTCTTTTATTTTTGTCTAATTCACTAAGGATTATTACCAGAAACAAAATTACTTTCAATCTTACTCTACTTTAGTAATAACGTAAAAAGAAAGACCATTCAATTTGACTTGGACAAAATAAAATAAAATATAAGCTTATCCATTTCTTTATCCCAATCTCAGGTTGAATTTTACAAATTCCAAGAAAGGTATGTTTTTTTTAAATTTTACACTCAAAACGATCGATCGACTTAAAGTAAAACAATTTTAAATGTCTTCTAAAAGGACTTGTTTTTAAAAGGTTGCTTCTACAGAAAGGAAACCTTCCTATAGAGCACATTTAAAGGCATATTTAAGTAAAGTACTGAAGTACATTCTTTCCACTTGCATGCACTTAAAGATGATGCTAATGAGATTTCCATAAGACAAGATATTTCGGTTGCAGAATATGAGAATGACAAGATGCAAGTAATATCACAAAACAAAAAATAACAAAACACCATTCACTTTCATGGAATCTTACAACCACTTAAGAGCACTTTAAGTTGAATTTAAAGTGAAAGTCTTTATGGCATTCTTAAATTTTACAACGAAAAGCTAAAATAGTTTTCTTATGTTAAAAATAAATTTTCAATTTATCCAAAAATGTTAATCCTTTTTGTCTTGCATCTTCCTGTAATGGCAAGAAAGTTCTTGTACTAATTATAAAATCCTTTTGGAAGGATTTCGTATTTTGCAGTTTGAATCAAATATTGCATTTGTTGGAAAGTTTCTTATCATATTTTTCAATTTTAGCATAAAATTCAAATAAGTTTTCTCATGTTAAAAATTTTTTTTTAAGCCAAAGTTTTGTTCAACTAATTTTTAGGATTTCCTCAACTAAGAACTCATACAAAACATTTAATAGGCCTCAATTTACTACTCCNTGATTTCCTCAACTAAGAACTCATATAAAACATTTAATAGGCCTCAATTTACTACTCCCTTCAAAGTAACTACAAAAGCGTAGTAGTTTCCAAAGCGAATATCCGAGTTTGTAGTCTTTAGAAAGTTGGGTTGAATATTTATTTCTCTAGAACGTAATTGGGAAATACAAAAATTACTCGTGCTAGTAATGAATAAGTCATTTTTTTTTTCAAAAACAAATTTTTTCTTTCNGCCTCAATTTACTACTCCCTTAAAAGTAACTACAAAAGCGTAGTAGTTTCCAAAGCGAATATCCGAGTTTGTAGTCTTTAGAAAGTTGGGTTGAATATTTATTTCTCTAGAACGTAATTGGGAAATACAAAAATTACTCGTGCTAGGAATGAATAAGTCATTTTTTTTTTTCAAAAACAAATTTTTTCTTTCTCACCATAGTCCTAATATTCCTGATATTCCTGATATTTTTTTAACTCCTTCGAAAAAGTAGGAATTGTCGAACTCTCCAAAATACATCTCTATCACTATGACCTGATTATTTGAGCTAAATTTTTCTTCCCGCTGGCAAGTTCTTCATATGCTACGATAAGTGATCATTTTTTTCCCTAGAAGTCCATGAGCATAACACGCTTTGCATTTTAAAAAATTGTTACCAGAACTTTTGCGACCAATGGCACTATCATTGCTTTCCTTAAAGCTGATTTACTGGAAGTAATCCATTGTGTTCATTGTTACTTGGTTTTCTAGGAATTATAGACAGTGACAACTCCACGAAAAAATACTTTGAATGTGCCTTAAATGGATCCAAAGATAATTTCAAAGTTGAAAGATATACCAACTTGTAAGCCCATCATAATCAAGCCATTTTTCATCGTTAAATTATTATATAAAATATTAATTACCGCTCCAATCAACAAAACTATGACCTTTGCTATTTCAGGCATTATCGTTCATGAATTAACGAGGATCATGTCGTGGATTTTTTCAATGACTTCATCTCTTATAGATCCTGGGTACTCCTCATTAAAAACGGATATTCGACCGCATTCAAATTTATTACACAAATAACAATTAGTCCTCATAGACTGTATCCAATTTTTCACTTTTTCACTTTTATATCCTAACACATTTTACCATTTAAAAACAAAAATCGAAATCAATAAACGATATTCCACTTTTTCTTTCTTATTAAAAATCGCCTTACACTTCAAAACTAACCTATGAATCAATTCTAAATTTGTTTTTAGCTCTAGTATTAAATAGACGGTTATACACAATGGTAGTACCAATTTATCTTAGAATAGCAATTTTGTCTTTAAGCGCAGATACTTATTGAACCGCTAACGTATAATTTCATTTTGGTCCATAAAGTCTCACCCTGTAGAAGATAAATTGTTTCCTATTCCAATTTTTACTACAATTCAAAACTTCTTAACGTCCTCAGATTTCCAATGGCAAGTATTCATCATACAAAATAATGTTTACTTAATTTAACTATAGAAGTCTCTAAATCTTCCTCATTCAAGTTACTGCATAAATCTTTTGCTTGTTTTACTATACAAGACATCTCCCACTTTTTACAATATGCCNCACTTTTTAATTTTTCCAAGTAGTAAAACCATCCTAAAGCTTACATTTGAACTCGAACTATCACCGCTGAATTCTAAAATATTTACTACTATTTTACTAGCTCTAATACTATATCCTATCAAGCTCAACTTTATTACAATTACCTAATTAACGCAGATCAACCATGATTATCTGTAAAGCTACCAGGCTAACCAGACATCTGATTATTGCCATTCACCTACTCCGTGATAAGATGGTTAAATCCTATCTTGACTGTTGTAGTCTCACACTGGAAAAGGAATATATGTTCGTTGATTCTCTAATTTTCAGGCNTTACTGCATAAATCTTTTGCTTGTTTTACTATACAAGACATCTCCCACTTTTTACAATATGCCATTTCCTACTGCTTAAAAAACACTTTTTTAATTTTTCCAAGTAGTAAAACCATCCTAAAGCTTACATTTGAACTCGAACTATCACCGCTGAATTCTAAAATATTTACTACTATTTTACTAGCTCTAATACTATATCCTATCAAGCTCAACTTTATTACAATTACCTAATTAACGCAGATCAACCATGATTATCTGTAAAGCTACCAGGCTAACCAGACATCTGATTATTGCCATTCACCTACTCCGTGATAAGATGGTTAAATCCTATCTTGACTGTTGTAGTCTCACACTGGAAAAGGAATATATGTTCGTTGATTCTCTAATTTTCAGGCAAGTCCATCACATAATGGTATTACAACTGTAACTGATTTCTTTTTTTTAATCATCCGAGTTTATGTTTAGAAAGATAGGAACCTCTTAACGTCTTATTTCTGAGCTATTCTCTTTCTATTGAGAAGCCTACCTTTCAATCTTTAATGGTTATATCATCACACATGATGAATCTTAATGGGTCTGATAACATGAAATATACAACCATAGTACCATTTTTACAGAAAGTACACATGTTTTTCTTACAGGTCACTAATTGTTCCAAAATACTCCTAATTCTCTATGATGCTTATTTCAATTTATGATAACTATTCTTTTTTTTTATATGATTTTGTTGCTTAAGAGTTGCTCTATGGTGCATAGCACAATCCAGGCAAGAAAGAAAATTCAGAGATATGAGTTTAAATTAAAAAGTTGGATTCAGGAGTGTTCTGCCTGAATACCTCTAGCCTAAAGTCTATAACTTAATTTAAGCCTTCAAGAATCTGACTTTTATTTTCAATAAAAGTCTTAGCTTTAATTTCCTGAAAAGATAGCAGACTTCCGATAATTTACACACAAAGCACAACTCCACTTTATTTGTATTTTGTATTATTCCTTTAAAACTTCCTTATATTTTCCTCTGGTTAGGTGTACATTAAATGATATTTACTGGGGGTTCATCGAGAGCCAAAGAAAAAACAACAGAATTTCCCACTGAGCGAAATTCCTTTCTTCAAATTAATTTTTAAGTGGTCTCCTTCAAAGTCGGTCAAGCTGCATAGATTTAGTTTCAGCTTTCAAGCCTAGATTGACTTATTGAAATCTCTGATTACCAAAATAAAAATTTGTAAAGGATTGAAAACAATTTTTTTGGTAATTCATGAGTGCAATTGTTTCCGTTTTTCTTGCGTAAAGAACATTATTGACAGTTTTGATCTCAATCCAATTTTGATTTTGAAACAAAAAATTGTGTGTACCATTGCTCAATTTGCCTGAGTTTTACGAAATAGCACAAACGAAAAATTCAATTGCTTGTATCTTTTGTTAAAAAGAAAGAGTTGATTCGAGCTGCAATCGTACTTTCACTTCGCAGAATTTGATTTCCTTTGAATTTCTATTCTGTTTTAGGAATTGAGATCCTTTTTCAGTACTTTTTTCCATTTTTTCCATTTTCTTTTTGCTATTTTTTTTACTAGAAGGAGATTTTGATTGACTTCAAATTTAAACGAAGTTGCAAGTAGTCATCTTAAAAAAAAATAGCTTTAATAGGGAATCTTTTTTCTCGTTTCAAAAAATTATCAATCAATCCTGAAAAAGGCTGAACTAATAGATTTTTCATAAATCAATCAAAAATATTTTGATGTATTCTCTCGTATTAAAATGAACTTTTTGCCAGCATTTATTGCTTTTTTATCAAGTCAAAATCCTATTCATTTTTTGTCCAATAAACAATTCAACTTCATGCTATTCAAATTTCATATGTTTTTAGCCAAAGAATAAAAAATACACATAACAAGAAACATTACCAACCAATACATAATGAAGGAAATGAAAGAAGAAACCATTTAATTTCATTCATTTCAGCTTATCTTAACATTCATTTAAGTAAACTCTTCCAAACAAAAGAAAGCTATCATGAAAATCATTCTTGCATTCCCAATTGTGCAGGCTTTGTAAATATTTCACAACACAAAAGAAGTAGTTTTGTGTTCTGCCAACTCTCTGATAATTCCACAATATCCCAAGGCACTATATAATCCTTTATTGCATAACACAACTGGGTAAGGATTAAATATCTTATCGTTTCCTAAGAGCTTTCTCACTTCCTCAACATTTCATATAAAAACTTTTAGCAGTTTTAGCCTAAGTTACTCCGCCAGTTACCAAAACAGTTGGTACATAAACTTTGTGTAAAAAGGAAAATAAGCTAAATAAAAGTATTCAAAACTGGAAAAACTACAACATAACTACGCCAACAAGTCCATGTAAAGGATGAAAAATAAAAAAACAAAACTTAAAATTAAAGAGATTTCCTCCCACAAATTAACAACGTCTGCAACTCCCAAGATCATCCAACATTCATCACCCATCATCATCAACGCCATCATCACCATCATCATTCTCATCATCATCATCTTTGTTGTAGGCAACAGCAAGAAAATAGTTGAAACTTTCTAAAAACCAAAATAAAGCAGACTTTTCGAGAGGAACGGAAACCATCATGAAATAGGATTTTTAATGCATGGAATCATCTACGAAACGAGACGGTGGTTGCATCCTAGCATTAATTTCCTGATTAAAAATTCAATTTCTTTCGGCAATTATAGTTTTCGTTATTAACAACAATTTTTAGTAGCAAGATCCGTTCACGATAGGAACAAACATTTTTATTTTTATTTTATGGAATATTTCGCTGCATGCACTTTCTGCATTTCCGAATACTTTAAATGATTGATTCAAGTAAATTTGATTGGATGGTTTTCCTATTAAAGAAAAGCTAAAAATCATATTTTAGAACAGAGTTGTTGAATTTTAAGTTTGAAAAATTCCATAATGGGAAGAGTACATTTTTATTAATATTCTTAATAAATTTAAATTTCACATTTCTAGAACGCTTACAATTTACACAACCCTATTTTCAAATGAATCTTCAAAAATCTCATTCATCAAGTCTAAAATCATTTGAGAGTTTCTTATAAATTTAGAAGATATCCAACCTCAAGAACTTTAAATTATCTGATAAGACCTCTAAAATGTATGCTCTCATTGAAAAAGAAAAATTTCACAAATTTCAGAAGTTAAATCTCTCTGATTTGAGGGTAGTTATGAAAATAAGTCCCTAACGAAACACTTAGCAATCATGTAGAAAAATTTATGAGAGAAATCTTAACATACAACACTCCAAGGCTAATATAACAATCCCTTTAGAAGTTGAATTTAGCCTAAATCCAACCCAAAATTAATTTACAAAGCTAATAGTAGTTAATCATAATTCTGACCTAACAAATTAAAAATAGTTAAATCTAAAATATTTGTAACCTTTATTGTTTTGTCATTTAATAAATTCACTTGAAACGTCTAATAATATTCCGCATATCAAAAAGTTTGGACTTTTTAACATTACCGGAGCTTTATATTCTCTTCATATATGAGATCTGGGGAATCTATCATCTCAATCCAAAGATCGCACCTAATATTACTATTACTATCATCCCGCATCACCTTCACAATAGAATTTAGCACTTTATACTGAAATCGACCGTTGAATCACTTGAATATTAGAGCCAATGTCCCCACATATTGTCCCACGAAAAATTGTCTCTAGCTAATTCTGAGTTACGGTCAACCAATAAATGAATTT
>JXPE01015622.1:0-14976 GCA_001015215.1 Holcocephala fusca
TAGTAGAAAATTTGAAATTAAGAGAACTATGAGAAAAAAATCTTTTAATTTAAGGAAGAGATGTATTCTAAAATCTCATTATTTCAATGTTTTTATTGTTACATTTCGGACTTCTGACTTGATGCAGTATCGTGCAAAAATAATAAATATATCACGCTAGATGAATGCTCCTTCGTCTGTCTTGACCAATGTGATTCGAGTATTTTCTTTTCAACATGTCAATTTATTAAACGTATCTTTGAGAATGGATTTAGACAGGAAATATTCATGTAAGATTTATTCAACGTCAGATGGTATGCTTATAATTTTGATTAACTATTGCTTAGCTAATCGATTGTTCAGCGCGATTTAATCCTAGAATTTTTCAAAGATTTTATCAAGAGCTCCTTTGACTAAGAGTCCACTGCAAAACTCATCATCTGGTGGTTTTCTACAATCAACAAAATTTAAATGACTTTGAAATCCGATAACATTTTTCTATTAAAATTCCATCTATTTGTATAGTCATGAATTTTTCTATGTCTTTCCATAAGAAACCCTAACTAACCCTAACAAATCTAAAGTTAATCCCGAATTAAATCCAGATATTGTCTAAGGCCTTTTCTTACAACAATTACTGGCATCAATTTTAGCATTAAAAATGTTATTAAAAATTCAAGAGAAGAAACACTAATAAAAATCGATTTAGAGTTTAGGTAAAATGACATTTTTTAGTAAATGAGTGAAAATCTCTTTTCAAGAATAATTTGAATTGAACCAGAGATCAAATTGTTTTGAGAGATGCACCGCTATCAGCCAAAAACATTTAAATTAGAATTTTTCCAGACAAATTTTACTCAATTTAGAAGGCTTAACTGACTTACAAGGATGATTTTCAAACAGTTTTATTGAAGAAAAATCTCTTTTTATATTGAAATAAGTTTGGCTAGCTTTTGAATTAAATTAAAATATGGTCCGTTTTCATTTGGGAGCCTAAAAACCTGCGTAAATTGCCTTGAAATAGCGTTTGTAGATAAAAATCCCTTTTGATTTTATGTTAGAGCAACCACTTATTTTGAATTTGGAAATATTGTCCGCAAATTAAATCTACCCTCATATCGGAAGTCTAAAGTCTTTCGAGGATGATCCTCAAACATTTCTAATGAAGAAAAATAATCTCACATTTTGTTTGTGGTGTTGCGGGACACATTAAGAACTTAGTTGGACACTCTGAGTTATTCACAAAAAATTTAACCATTTATTAACAATTTATTTACCTTTTGTAACAGGGGAGGTTACGGAAAAGTTAAGAAAACCAAATTTAAAAAATTTATAAAGAAAAAAAAAAGCTTTTACGTTTTTTTGATGTTTTTGACATGAGGAATTCCATTCCAGTAAATCTGGCAACCATCAGACACATTGCAATGCTACACTCTGTCAAACACAAACCACACACATACATAGAACACTTTCGCTCATTCCTTTGCCAAATGGTCTAAACATTCCAATCTACAGCTACAAACCATCAAAAGTTTTTTTTTCCGGGGCTGCTTTTTAACTGCTTACCATCAGTTTTTTTCCTTGCTTTTCTGAATCCGTTTCCTCTTAATTGCATTATTTGCGTCCAAATATTTGCTTTTATCCTTTCAACTTAGTTCCCGAAAAATTAAACCCATAAAAACAAAAAAAAAAAACAAATTAATGCAAAAACTAACAACTCAGTTTTGTTATATTTTTTTTCTTCTTTTTTCTTTTTTTTTTATTTTATACCAATCACGAAATATCACCAAAAATAGAACACTTTGGCAACTAATTCTTTTGCTGCCCGTCGCTGGGGTTTTTGCTTTTTTTTATAAATTTTTTTTGCAACTTGAAAGACCAGACGGAACTTTTCACTTCAATTTCTAATATTTTTCCTTTTTATTCTTTTCTTTTATTTTCTATTCAAACGATAAATCACAGAAATAATCGATCGTTACAAAAACGCACTAATAAAACAATGAAAACAAAACAAAAAAAAGAAACAAATTGAATTATTTATTGAAAGTATTTTTCATTAACTTCACTAGATTTTATTTTTCTTCTTATTTCTTTATTAATTTTTTTTCTTTTCCCTTTAATCACAAAAACTTTTGGATAACAACGGAAACTTATGTACGGTGGGGGGCCAATCTTAAATTTTTATGTGGTGTTAAGGCACTGGGGCAATGTCACTTCAAAAGAAACGTCAAGAAAAATCAACATGAAAACGATACGCTAAGGCAACATTTTATAAAATTGCATTAATTCTTCTAAACACGACGCGGTTTTTTCACGTTATGTTAATTAATTTTATGCGTTTTATAAACATGAAAACAAAGAAAGGCACGAACGCAAGTTGGCAAGCCACCAGCAGCCATCTTGGAATTGAAAATGTCCATCGACATTCCAATGATGTTGAGTCAAAAGAGTGAAACAAAATAAAAGAAAAAAAGAAACAGCAAAAAAAAATTTCGTCTAATTTGAAATTTGTACGAAAAATTTAATTTTTTCACTATATTTTATATGAAAATACATAAAAATTTGGTTTTTATCATTAAAAATCATAATTCGAATTAAATTTATGATTTTATTAATTGAAATATGTTGAGAATTATTAAAAAAAAAATGCGTTAAAAATGAAAATTTCTATGTAAATACATGAGCGTTAATTATAAAAAATTCAAACAGATGTCACGACAAACGATTTAAATTCTTTTCATTTCAAAGAATTACATAGGAAAAAAATTTTTTTACATAAATATAAAAAAATGCGTACAAATAAAATGCCTTTACTTTTATAAAATAAATAAAAATCAATAAAATCTATGAAAATAAATTAAAAAAAATTAAAAGCTTTGGGTATTGATCTCAACTTAAAATCGGTTTTTACATAACGCTTGCAAATTTCAGCCGTAGACATAACAAGTGAACATAACCTCAAAAATGTTACCACAAAAATCTTGAATTTCTTTTAATTTTCTGAAAACGAAATGATTTTGAATAATTTTAAAAAAATATAACAAATATTGAAAGAAAAATGGGGAAAGTTGTATCTGTACTATCGCGTAAAGTAAATAGGTTTAATATAGAAAATCGTGCACATAGAATTTTAGACAAGGAAAAGCCTGCAGTAGCTCCAAAATATGAGTCCAATCTAAAGGATTTGAAGAGAACTCGAGAAGGTGCAAAATAGGAAAATTGAAATAAATTTCAAAAAAATATGATTTAAATTTTTTAAATTTATTGTAGTTGATCCTGATTACATACAAAGGGAGAGTAAAAAAGATCCTGGATTAGATGACAGATTGAAGAAAGTTTTTGTTAGATCAACGGACTTGATGGTATGATTTTTTAATAAATTTTTCGTGTTTTCATTTACTTTTTTTTCTATCCTAGATAGATTATGGTATCAAAAGGAAAGAAAGTCCTGATAAACCCTTACCTGTAAATAGAACTAGTCCAGACGATTTTGAATTGGGTTACATGGAACCAAAAATTGTGTCAAGAGGAAAATGTACCTTACGGCAAGCTATGAAATTTATAACCGATAATCAAATTGATCCAAATCAATGGACATCACATAGAATTGCGGATGAATATCAATTAAAACAAGATGTTGTAGGTAAGTTGGGTATAATTTTTAGTAGAAAGGGACAATCAAATAATCAGTCTGAACGAGTAATTTGGAATACTATCCTGATCCTTGATGTAAAGGTGTTAGTGTATTTTGTTGGATTATAAAAATATTAAACATTTTCACAAGAAACAATAAATAAATTTAATATTGTGCTGGATAAGAATTGCAAATTAAAATTTGTAATTGAAAGAAGTTTTAGAATATATTTATTCAGTAAAACTGAAGTAGACACGAAAAAATTTTAATGAAGAAGTGAAAAATAGAAATTTATTAAGATAAATTTTTGGAAAATAAAAGATTTGATAATCGAAACGAGGACGAAAGAAAATTAGCCATAAAAGTTTAGAGGATAGAAAATGATTACATGAGAAGTTTCAACTTTTAAGAATTGTAACACTAATTTTATTTTTTTCAAGCTCTGGTTTTAATACCAGTTGTTTTGTTGTCTCTCCATGAAGGGTAACTAGTTAAAAAGAAAAAATCAAAAGATTTAGATACATTTTACAATATAAACGATAAGAAATTACCATTGTAAAAAGACTGGTTCTTAGAAACTGGGTAAGAGATAAAAAGAACACCAGGTGAAAAGAACAACTACAAAAAATAGGGAAACAACTTAAAGGGGTTTAACGATGAGGAAAAATGTAACTCTTGAAAATAGCAGTAATTGTTTAGAAGAGCTCAACATTTTGGAGGGGTATCAGAGAAAGAAGGAAACTCCTGAGGATGAAAGAACCACTTAAGAAGACTAACAGCGTGAAAAAATCCTAGAAATTGTTGAAATTTCAAATTCCTAGTTTATCATTTGTGGTACTTAGGTAAATTATTTCGATGAAATCTTACAAAACGTCTCAAATAAAAACATTGAAAAGATTGAAATGTCTTTAAAAAATTAGAAATTTATTTTTTAGAGTTCGTAAATTGATAGAAATTAATTAAACCGATAAATTTGTTGGAATTTCTAATTAACTTCATTACTTGACACAAAGTTTATGAAGTTAGAAAGTAATTTCTTCAGATTTGAAAGAATTTCTTTTAGTTTCAATCAACTAATTTTCAGCTATTAGAGTTGATGATTATGAGATCCATTCTGGTTTTTTATTTATCATCTAATTAGAAAATTCCAAGAAGATTCCAAGAGCAGAATGGTTTTTATTTATTTCGTTATGAATCGATTTATAATTTATTTTTCTTAACGACTACTAAGAAGAACTTCGAAAGTTGAACTATTTTGATCCTTCATTCAATTTTAAATGTTTTGTTCCTTTTAAATACTTTGTTGCTTATTTTCTTGAAAAATTCATTGAAAGTCAATCTAATAATCCTCTTTTTTTCTTCTTTAAATACGGTCCAGAAGCGTTTTTTGTTTTATTTACCTTCAGTTTAGTTTTCACAACTGAAAAGATTTTTAAAAATTTATTTTATGAAAATAATTTTAAATAATTTTTTATTTTTTTTTTTCAGATAAAATTTTGATGCACTTTAAAAGTTTTCAAGTGCATATTCCAGACATTAAGAAAAGGGCGAGTTTTTTAATGCAAACAAAACAAAAATTGTTGAATGGAAAAGATGAGCAGGAAAAAACTTAAATGAAATTAAATTGTTAATTTTATTTTGTTAAAAATTCTATTAAAATTTATTGAAAACCAAAACAAAAAAAATTATAAAAAGATTTTTAAATTAACGTCTCCTACTAGAAGTTGTTGTTTCAGTTTATATCCGAAGCGCATCGTAAACTTCTTTAAGAATTCTTCTAATTATGTAAGAAATGTTAGGCTAATTTTGCATCTTTTCTACAATTTCCTGGCAAAAACTAGAGGAAAGTTTGAAGAATCTGGGCTATATAATTTAGGATGTAATCAATATAGTCATGGATTAAGCCAAATATTAAGTTAATATTCTGTAAGTTAAACTAGACAACAAACTGAAATGACTACCATAGCTGTAGGGAAAGAAGGATAAATCATTAAGAACATTTTGGAACAGCAGATGTATTGTTGGTGGTCCTGTCAGGCGTGGCGTTTCTCTGGTGGATGACTCTAAAGANAATTTAGGATGTAATCAATATAGTCATGGATTAAGCCAAATATTAAGTTAATATTCTGTAAGTTAAACTAGACAACAAACTGAAATGACTACCATAGCTGTAGGGAAAGAAGGATAAATCATTAAGAACATTTTGGAACAGCAGATGTATTGTTGGTGGTCCTGTCAGGCGCGGCGTGTTTCTCTGGTGGATGACTCTAAAGACTTTTACAGTCTAAAATCTGAAAAAAAGTATCGTGTGTGTTCTGTTTAGGCGTCAGAACAGTCATAAGAACGTAGCTCCTATGTTAGCATAAATGCCCTAAATATAGCTAGCCGTTTATGCAAAGATGGACTATGGATAGGTAATATTAATTTTACTACATATGAAAAAACTGTAAATTATACAACTCTTTATTGTACCTGATAGCTAGGGCGACCTGATGAAAAGGCAACAGTGGAAATGAGCCTGTAAATGGCTTAAATATCAGCGGAGAAAAACCGAGCGATTAAGAATATTAATCTTACAATAGAATTACTACTTTAGGAGGTTAGAAAAATGATTCAGAAGTGGGGAAGGAAATACACATTGTACTGTGAGAGATCGAATAGCAGCGTATCATACTTGTTTTCTGGGATAATTCCAGTGCAGCGAAGAATCTCAAGACTCCTGCGGTTGAATAAGACTATTATATGAGTTCATATTAGTCTGGTCACCAGATTTCTGAGATCGTTCCGAAGTTATGCTGCCAAAACTAAGGCGATTAACGATTTTTCTTGTAGAGAATGGCTAAACATGATATCGGACAATACTTAGCTTTGACGGCTGGAAGACTTGCGTGAGCATGTATTTATTTTTGAAATTACTTTCTGGAAATTAGACAAGCAGATTCATATAAAGTTATACAATTCTTTCAAAAAATAAACTGACACAGTGATAGATCCTAGAATGTCAACATCCTAATGTTGTCGTGCAAGAAAACACAATTGGCCATTAGGGCTCCTTGCTCGAGAGGATACTATCTTCCATTGTTATAACCAATATCAAAGGTGGTACAAAAGTAGATGATAACGTTATCTAATTTTGTTTACAAACTCCAAAATTTTAACAAAAATTGCTTTAATGTAAAAATAAAATAGGGCAGAACCTTACTATTTATTTATTGTTTGTCCTCGGGGGCATTTCTAAGACCTTGACCCAAAAGGGCTCATTTTATATGATGATCCGGCAGGCTTATAACAAAGGTCCACCACTAGACTAAAAACAAAAAAAATCTGTTATAGACCATTCTATTAAAGCACATTTGCACATCGTCTCACAGCACTACCAATTACATCTGACAGGTCTAACTGTGCTTAAGGTTAATGCGTTTCTGGTCTTGTTATCAATAATGTTCCTCCTATGCTTTGGCACTCAGATTATTGTAATATCGTTTACTGCAGTCACCTTTATAAAGGCTCTTTTTCAAGTTTTCAAAAGTTTAGATCTAGTATCGACCAAATACAGTACTGTGATGGCAACCTTGATTGTCGATGCAAAAGATTAGTTTTTGGACACGTGAATTCCTGTAAAGTGCATTATTATTCTTTGCAATATTCTCAGATCGAATTCGTACCACTTTCAACTCGAATCCCATAGTAAAAATAAGGTTGATTCTTAAAAACATGATAAATAAAAATACATAAATTTCTTTTTAAAACCTTACAAAAAAAAAAAAAGAAAAAGAAAAAAAAAATAAAAATCAATTATTTTCTTTTCATATTAAAGTAAAACATTTGATGGACAGTTATACAAATTCAAACATTTATCTTCGGATACTGAAACTGCTTTATCATTTCCTAAACTGTAACTTACGCCCCAAACTTGGTCACTATGTTCGGAAAATGAATGCAAGCATTTTCGTTCAGCAAAATCCCAAATTTTAACAGTCTTATCACTTGATGATGATGCAAAATGTTTTCCATCAGCTGAAAATGATACACAAAGTACCCAAGATGCATGACCAGATAAAGTTCCAGCTACATCTGAATGTGCACTAAAATTGAAAAAAAAATATATATAATAAAATAATAAATGAAAACAATAATAAAGGAAAAAGAAATACTTACACATCGTAAAGTTTCATATGACCATCATCTGAGGCTGTTAAAAGCATTTGTGAATCTGGAGAAAAACATAAACTGCGCACAGACATTGCGTGTCCTTCTAGAGTTTGAGCGACTTTGCCTGCAGCTACGTCAAATATGTTAATAATACCATCAATAGCTCCACTTGCAATATATTTGCCATCAGGACTCTGAAAATTTATTCATTTATTTATTTAGTGCAAGTCCAAATATGAAAGGTAAATTGATTGCGAAAGAAAATTGGGAGAGATTTAGATGTCTAGTGATCAGATCAATTTGCAATCTAATGATCGCTTTGTTCAGGATTCTCTGAATCTTTACTTCAATAGGGTAACTCTAGACAGCTCTTGAATGTATAGATCTCTGGGATATCTGAGCTGTTACTTCCCACTCAAGAGATGTTTTTTTTAAATTTCTTCTTGAAGCTTATCTTTGAATCTAAAGTAGAGCTATTACTACATTATTTTCTATCTCACATTATGATTGATTATTCAGGTTATATAAGAGCTCGATTACAACAATCAACTGATCTTTACCTGAATAAAGTTCATGATTACTTTAATGGCTGTTTAACCATCCGCCCAAATAATCTTTTAAGGCAGCAATAGGTTAAATCTTAAATATTTTTGTAATTTTCTAATTTGTAATACTTTTATGAGGAAAGGGTGGATTTGCTACGCTATTAGGAATCAGAGAGAAACTATCCACTAAAAGGAGTAAACTTTTAGAGTTACAAAGAGCCAAAACCATTTTAAAAAGTTACCGTAAAAAACCTATGAAAATCATACTTTTAAGAAAATTAATCTGGACATCTTTTTCTTTTAAGCTTGATAGCAATCCTAAATTCGCCTAAATTTTATTATCAACGTATTCTAACATTTGGGTATGATCAATCTGGGGATAGTTATTTATTAATTTTTAATTAAGGAGGCGATGGTACATTTGTGGAATTAATATGTCTTTCGGTGTGCTTCTCTACTTAGAATCAAAACAAAAGAGGGTTAAATTGAATTACTGAAAAACGTCGAACCTAAGTGGAAGAATGTAATAATCTCTACCCTTTTTCTGTATTAATTTAGTCGTCCTTAACAATTAATTAATCAAAATAAGCATCTTCTTGATATAAAGAGAAAAAAAAATAAGAAAGAATAGTTGATTGTAATTTTCCAAGGACTATATCAAAGTTTTAGCTATTCACCCATCAATCCTGGAATTTCCTTATAAATTTATTTACAGAATATAACAACATCGATAAGCAAAATGTATTTAAGAATCGAAAATCGAAATTTAAAGTGTTTAGTGTTAGAATAGCCATGTAAAACTACTAAAAAAACATCTTTTAAAGGGGATTGTTAGAATCTTAAAAATTTTACATATCAACTTACATATGCTATGCTCAAAGTGAACTTTCCATTTTGTGGATCTAAAACTTGTTCTGCTTTTCCATTTTCAACATTATATAATGAAATTTTTCCATCATGTGATCCTGAAATCACGTACTTATTACAAGGTGAAAACGCTAATGTCCAAAGATCGACTGGACCTAAGGTCACTTGATTATTCAATTGACCTGTTTCAGAATCCCAAAAGCATAAACCGGAATCAAGTGAACTACTGGCTATTGCTAATTTAAAAAACAAAACAAACAAAAAAATAGTTATTTAATTCATAGAACCTTTGTTTTTTATAGAAAATAAATTCATCTTACTTTTACCATCTGTGGTTATTGCCACAGAAACGACACCTAATGAGTGTCCAGTTAATTGATGTCTCAATGAAATTGTATTGTCATCTTTTAAATCCCATATTTTTACTAAATCATCCAAGCCTCCTGTCACTATAAAATCCTTGTATTCAGATGACTGATGTGATCTGATAGAATCTCTGCTAGCGTCTGGATCATTGTCATCCTCATCAGATCTACTTCTTCCTGTTCGTCCCCAAGCGCAAGACCAAATTCCATCTTCATGGGCATTTTCATGCCTTTGTAACAAGGAGAACTACGAAATGAATAAATCGATTTAAATATTTTCTTTAACTTTTCAATTTTTTTAACCATTTTCTGCTCCTTTTTCACCAAACTTACTGCGGTTTATACACAAAACATAACCTAAAATTGAGTCATTTTTTTTTTTTGACATAAAACTGTCTACAAACCGGCAAGAAATTGACATTTCTCGAGACTCGTTGAATTTTCAATGATGGTGGTTTAAGTGAAAAAGTTGCTTCTCGAGAAGAATGAATTTTAAAAATTTAATTTAATTACCCGCAATAAATAGAATTTATTATTAAATTGTGCATAAAAACAAATAGTTATAAAAGTTAATTAATATTCTTAAAGTGAAGAAAACAAAACATTTATGCTACAAAATGAAAAGCTGCATGAAAATTTGCAAGTAAAAACATTGAAAATTATTTAAAAAAAGTTATAAAATTCTAACATTTAAGTAAATTATTGAATATTTAATATGAATTAAGCAAAAAAACATTAATAAGAGGTCATTTCGGGATAATAAATTTTATCTACTCAGTTTTTGAAGACAATTTTTACAGGTCTTATTTATATTAAAAAAAAAAAAAATGTCACTTTATAGAAAAAAGTTCTAATTTTACTAATAATTTCTTAATTTTAGTGAAATTTTAACACTTTTTTAGTTAAAAGATGAGTCATTTATATTAGGAATCAATCACATAACTTAAAAATGCATTTAAATCATAGTCTAATTGAAAATTTCGAATATCCCACATTAGTACACAGGTGAAAATCTTTCAACAAGGTATTTGTAATTTTTTTAATGTTGTAGCAGGCAATAAGATTTTCTTTTGCTATCAAAATCTTATGAAATTGCATTGTATGGATGTACTCAAAGACGGAAATATTTCTTCATTATAAAAGAATTGGGAATTTAGTTAAGTTGATAATATGAAAATTTGTTTCGAAAACAATCATTCAAGTCTATAGTTTCAGGTTTAAGTTGGTATCGTAGTTTAATCAGAAGAAGTATTTGAAGAAAAACAAAAGAAATGTGTTTTTTTTTGGGAGCAGGCTAATCAATTCTCGTACTGAGGTTCAAAAAAACCCATTGTACAATACTAGCTGGTGGCATCACATTATGGTTCTACTGCTAAACAAACGGATTGCCTTATAGAATCATATTAGATATTCTGGCCTACTGTTAAACAAAGAATCTTACTAAATATTCTGGTCTATAGGCCTTTACTCTATTAATGTTAGTGAATCCTGCATTCGGCATGTCTCAAGCAAGGGATGTGTTTTCCAAGCATGTTATGATCACACAAATTCTCATATACAATAGTCTTAAACGTAGTAGTCTTATCAGAAAAGTCGCATATACCTTACGTAGATGGATCTAGCCTAGCAAGTTTCTTCTTTCTTTTTCTGTGGTTTTTTTAAGTGGATCAATTGAATATTTCACCAATGCCTTGAATTTCACTCAATTACTGCTAATTTATTTGTTGATTCTTTTCCCTTAATCTCACTGTGTCCTTGCATCCACATTATCGTAATATAATTTTCTTCATAAAAACATTTTTGCTGTTTTCTAATAGTTTAGACTTGTTCTTAATCCTGCTTAGTGTATAATCGCAGTTTGGTTGTTAATACAGAAAACTAGACGTTTGGAATATGTGACTGTTCCAATTAGAAAAATTGGAGATAAAATATGTAGAGGCAGACCCGAAGTTATTCCCCGCTTGTCTGTCAAGATAGTTCTTCACTTAACATGAATTCAATTCTAATCTTCAAGATTTGATCAATTCGATTCATTAACTTCTCATTCCTGACATGGTTGAAAGTCCCATTAACGTTAATGAAGCATCCTACTGCTACCTCCTTGAATGTGAAGGATTTCTGAAAAAAACTTGGACTAAACTGTGGAGTGTAGAGTACATAAATCTTGGCTTAATGCAGGTATGCTGATTAGTTAAAATGTCGATCAGTGGTTATTAGCTTTCTCAATGCCATTTTAGGCAGTATTTTTAGACATTTCAGAAAAATTAACATAGTTTTGGAGGTATAGTTAAGTTCTAAGCATTTTCTGAAAAAGTTATATATCCTCTATTCTTCCTGAAGCATGATCGGGTTGATTGCATCCTTCCTAGGTAGCTTGTAGTCAGACCAAAGGACTTGGCAACTCAAATCACCTCTATTATGATTAACTCTTCAGCCATGTTTATATCTACTCAACGCCAATGACTTCCTCATATTGGTTGAAAAACTTATGATTTCGGTTTGCTCAAAAGCCTTAATCAAAATCATAAAACTGACTGCCTTAAAAATACTCTCAGTTTATTTAGTGAAAAACTTTTATAATTCTTTTCAGGTTTTTTTACATTGTTAGAAGATCATTTTTGTATTCTTCCCAGAAATTATCACGTTACGAGGCCTTAGTCGTCTTGTTAGTTTCTTAGTCCTCTTTCTCATTACCACGAATGTAGAATTTACTTATCATTAGTTCCAATTTACCATAGCACTTTTTGCCGTATACACATTTTCAAAAGAAAGTTAATATCATCTTCAATTAAGTCTGGGTGTCTATTCGAAAGCCTTTTTTGATAACTAACTAAATTTATGATTTAGGTCTTTCTTTTGTTATTATTATGAGTCGATATTTTTAGTCATCGATCCTTGGCTCTATTTTTGTATTGAATTCAAATTTCTAGTCAAAGAATATTAGTTTGTGAAATCTAAATTTTTAAGAAATGTACAGGATCGATCCTACAGGTATTAAAGAACTACTGTAAGAAAAAAGATTAAGAATCATTGCAATCCTAGTAGGTTATCCATAAAAAGTCAAATGCACGAAATCTTTGGCTTTTAGGATATAGTATGGATTTAAAAGCACATTTTCCTGTTCAAACAACTGAAGGTTTTCCAGTTAAAACTTATCTCGATGATGAACCATTTGTACCGATTGAAGCTAATGAAAATTACATTGTCGATCGAATTTCTCATGTAGCTATTTGTGATTGTCCTGCAGAGAATGAAGAATGTGAATGTTCAGAATTTGAAGAGGAAACTTCAGATGAGAAGTTTTCTGAGATCTATGAAAAAGGTATTTAATGTGCATTCTATTGATTTTACATTTGAAATGATTTTATTTTAAAGGTTTTCCATTTTTTAAACTGGACAAAAAGGCTACAACACCAAAATTAAGTTATATGAAATATTTTTCGATTGATGATTATTGTAATTTTGAAAGAAGCGATATATTTGTAAAAATCAATGAAAATCAATGGGGTTTTGAGGCAAATGATATTTGTTTTGAACTCTTATGCGATGCTTACGAATATGGAAAAAATCGAAATTTTACTAATCGTCAAGGTTTAGCTTTACTTGAAATGTTCTATTCAATGTTTAGATTTTTTATGATATCTCCAATAATTTCAAAAAAGCAATTCTACAGATATTTTAGGGAATTACTTTTATTATATGCTGTAAACGATCCACCAAAAAGTCTAAGATTTTATACTCCAATGGAATGCTTTGATATTGCGCATAAATTTTCAATTTTATTTGATAGAAATTTTGATTTGCTTCGATCTATTGTTTATCCAAATTTCATTATTAAAATAAACATTGAAGAATAAATTTAATATCAAAAGGTTTAATGGGAATATTATCGAGATGATTTTTAAAATTTTCTGTAAAATCCAATAGTGGTTTAATAAAATCAAAAGGATTAATTGTTAAATCTGGAAGTAAGATGATTGTGAGACTTGGTACATTTTCTTTTTCTTTTTCTTTTTTGATTTTGGAAGAGAGTAGTAAACATTTTCATACTTTTATTCGATTTAGGATGAGTTGATAGAATTTTCTTACTTGGCTGCAGATAAAACTACCTTGAAACGAAATTGTTTTGTACACTTTTTCTTATTGAAAGCACCTTAAACCTCACAATCACCTGAACTTATGTACTTAAAACTTTCTTAAAGGTATTTGGATTTTAATTTCATTATTTCTTTGAAGTTCTGTAATCGAAAAAAATTTGGAATGATTCAAATAATTTGATAAAATTTGAGGTAACTTCTCATATCTAAAGTAAGTCTTGATTCTCCCACGTAAAAATTAGAAGTTTTAATTTTGAAACCAGTTGTATTATTGGACTATCTCTTATGTTTTAAATCAGTTGTTACATACGTGCAGGCTGCTTCTTAATTTGATCTTCAAACGTTAACACCATTCGTAGATAATTTTTCCCGATGCAGTCTTCAAAATGTGAATATCATTCCAGATGCTAAGTTAAGCAAATTTTCATATTCACTAGAAGATTTTTATCTCTCACTGACCATTTCATTTCTACATTTTTTAATTATTTTTGAATATTTGGTTCTCGTTTATTTTATTTTCCTGTGAGATATCTTCAAATGAAAGTGTTTTGACTTGATGGAATTATTTCCTAGAAGAAATTGTTGTTCATTTTGGTAAAAAGTGTACTCTGTTTAAACTGAAAATCCTGTGAAATTTCATTTAATGTTTTTACTAATATTTCTGGTATTTATTATGAAAAAATTTTTTTTTTCTACAGAATTAACTTCTTTGATCAGCTCCTATACACAGCTATTGATTCAAATTGGGCTAATTTGTTTCGCTTTTGATTTGGGGGTTCTTATTTAACCATGCAAGTTTTTAGCACTTATCTTGTTCTAAGCAGATTAAAAAATGGTTAGTTTTCGAAATTTTGTGCCATCACAAAAAATGTATTTAAATGTAAGACTACTTTAACGTATAAGTTTTGTTTTTTTGTTTTATTTTTACTTGGGTACACTTTCCAAAGTGTATAAGTTTACACTCACCGCTACTACTAATAAAGTTTAATTATTTTTGTGATTCTTGGAACACTAATGGGGAAATGGATGAATTACATATTCATTGATAAATTAAAATTAAGGACTGGCTTATGGAAGATGTGAGCGCACGACCAACAACTAAATAGCGTATTCGCGTATTCATGGATGACATCTTCTATTACTTTAATTTGAACATCATCGTGTATTTCTTTTGTATTGACATAGCAATAAGCGCTAGTAATCATTCTTAGAAATTTGTTTTGACTTCTTTGGATAAGTTCCCGATTAGTTTTACGAGTATAGCCTCAAAGTTGCTCTTCATACGTCCATATAGGTTTGAAGATAGATTGGCATATGAGTCTTTTGGAATAAAGATT
>JXPE01015660.1:9071-21973 GCA_001015215.1 Holcocephala fusca
GAGGTAGAAATACACCTATCTGCATTGATCGTTTGAAACCGGTTTATCTCCTTACTGAAAATCTAGAACATCATCAATCAAAACCACCAAGCAGCCCTCAACCTTCAACAACCACTGTTTTCCAACAAACAATCGCGTACCCTTCGCTCTCTAATTTAATCTAACGTTTTTACATTTTATAGGATTTTGGAGTTAACTGAAAGTTTACAATTTAAAATAAAACATGTAGAAATTTAGTTGGGTTGTACGAGCTGAACAGCTGAACAGCTCGTACAACCCAACTAAATTTCTACATGTTTTATTTTAAATTGTAAACTTTCATCAATATTGTAATAGTACTCTCGCCTTTAAGTAATTGAAAAAAATATAATAATTGTACAGACAAATTTAGAAATCAGTTTTATATGTTTTATGCTTATACATACTTATTATATTGATTTTATTAATAACGATTATTATTATTTTCTGGAAGGATTATTTATTTATAATATATTTTAGAAATGCTTCGCTCTACTGAGAAACTTTCACATTTATTTTACTGACCTAAGTTATTTGCTATTATTGTCCAGATGCAGAGATTAGAATTAGTACTGAAGGCATCAAAACTAATAACTCCTATTCCGCTAGTATGAATATTTCTTCCACAATTCTGTAAATATAAATAATAAAAATTTGTAAAAATTTCATAGAAATGTTAAGTAGATTTACAAGAATTAAAATTTACCAAAAAAAAACATAAATTAGGGATTCATTTTGTTATCTAAATAATTGAAATTTAATAAATTAAAAATAAGAAAAAAAAAATANTTTCATGTTTTATTTTAAATTGTAAACTTTCATCAATATTGTAATAGTACTCTCGCCTTTAAGTAATTGAAAAAAATATAATAATTGTACAGACAAATTTAGAAATCAGTTTTATATGTTTTATGCTTATACATACTTATTATATTGATTTTATTAATAACGATTATTATTATTTTCTGGAAGGATTATTTATTTATAATATATTTTAGAAATGCTTCGCTCTACTGAGAAACTTTCACATTTATTTTACTGACCTAAGTTATTTGCTATTATTGTCCAGATGCAGAGATTAGAATTAGTACTGAAGGCATCAAAACTAATAACTCCTATTCCGCTAGTATGAATATTTCTTCCACAATTCTGTAAATATAAATAATAAAAATTTGTAAAAATTTCATAAAAATGTTAAGTAGATTTACAAGAATTAAAATTTACCAAAAAAAAACATAAATTAGGGATTCATTTTGTTATCTAAATAATTGAAATTTAATAAATTAAAAATAAGAAAAAAAAAATAGCTGTGTTGTATTTATGTGAGCATTTTGTAATAAATTCAATAATTTAAAATGAAATTAAATAATTACTGTTTAATTAGTTTTGTTTTTATACTAACTGTTATTACTATGCATATCGATAAATAATTAATATTAATATTACGTATCAGAAGTAGAAGAAGACATTTATGGCAAATTATATCACATCACATTATTCTGTTTTCCGACTCATCATACAGAAAGATTGTTACCGGACAATAAGCGTCGGCAAAAAAAATTAAACGCATTTCATGACGAAAAGTGGATAGTAAATCGGAAAAGATCGTGGGTGATGCAAGATTAATCAGCATAGACGAATTAAACACTGGTAATATAGAGGAATTGTGTTCTTTTAAACTTTACCAAGAAACCAAATGTTAATTCTAACGTTTGCATTCAACAACTCGCCAAACTAAACGATGGAACTCAAGAACAGCGGCCAAAATTGGCAAATCGTTCTTTCTTTTTTAAAATGCGCAATAACATAGTTGTAAGTCCAATAGTTTTTAGACTTCTCCTCAGAAAAGTCAAAAGAAATCCGGTTGGTTTCAGCTAAACAAGCACACCACAAACAAAGGAAATTCAACAACCAAAAATCAAATAAAACTCTGATAACAAGTAAATGATAATTAAAAATAAAACCTGCGACAAAAAACCTGCGAAGATCATAAAAATGTGTCCGAAGCTTGTGATACCCTCTTTGTGCTGGATTGTCATATTAAATGTGATTCTATAAATATAGGTGATCAAGAGTTAATAGTGGTAGTTTCTACTGTAAGACTGTTACAACAATTAAAATTTAGTGACATGATGCAAATAGATGCCATCTATAAACTAATATGGCAAGGATATCCAGTGATAGTACTTGGTACAAGTACTAAAAATAAAGTTTTTCATGCTTTTGCAATAGCAATATGTAGTAAAGAAACTGAAGATAAATTTAAATTTATTTTTACTGCCCTTCAAAATTTTGATTCAAATTGGAAACCTACAATTTTACTGGCTGACGGAAGTGCAGCAATTATTAACGGTTTCATTAGGACTTTTGGGCCACCAAAAGTAGGACTAATGTATTTTTTTCATGTCTTACAAAATGTTGAAAAAAAATTGAGAGGCTTAAAAGTGTCAACAGAAATAAAAAAAAACATTTATTCATTACAAACGTGCAATAATAAACAAACTTTTGAAAAGGCTGTAGCCAACCAACAGTTACTTTAAAAGAATGGACTGAATCATATTATTGGGCATTGCAAAACAAGAAAATAATAAAAGTGGATAATACATACTATGTATGTTCTTCAAATTCGAATTATACGTATTAAGATGTTGTTGTTCATATTTAAAATAATTTTACGTTATATACATAGCTGTAAATTAAATTTTAATGCTGTTAAATAACTACTGCTGCAGTTTTTTTTTATACATAAATGTCCAATATAATATTTTTCTGTGCATATTATATAAGAACTGTTCCCTCTTATTATTTAGCGTTAAAGCATACNTTGTTCTCTTTTATTATTTGTAGTTAAAGCACACTTTTTTGACGTGATTTTCACCTTTTTCGGGGTACATTTAAATCGNCTGTTAGTGATTGAGAAAATGGTAGTTTTTTAGAACATAGTTCTGATTCAGCCGATGTAACTATCAGATCAACTAAACGACGAAAAACCATAATTATTGAGAGTGACTCTGAAAATGAAGATAAAGGTTATGATGCTGGAGAAAATTCCCCTTTTNAGCGTTAAAGCATACTTTTTTGACGTGATTTTCACCTTTTTTGGGGTACATTTAAATCGCACCCTTATTAAAACAGTTAGATGGAACTTCACATTCCTGGAATCGAATATAATGATTATGTAACTTGATGGTTCAAATACGATTCTTAAACAAATCACCACAGTGCTATGTGGGAGTCCGCAAGCTATCCCAAATATCTTTTTTAGAAGTCATGAAAATTGTTTTGATTTGTTTTTACGATTATAAATTAATTATTTATAGTTCGACTATTGGTTGAATCCATTCAGCAGTGTATTGATGCAAAACGGTTGTAATTTAAATAAAAATAAATAATTGCTATGTGAGATATGGAAGAAAAAAATTAAGAAAATTGGCCTGATTAAATTTTGGGCTATCTGTACGGCATTCCGTAGTAGAGATGATTTTATGCATGACGTGTACGTGTACGGCAATCCACGCGGAAGGATTAATTTAAAAAGTTTGATTATTTTTGGGACANGCTCTTTTTCGTCAGAAAAATAGATAGAAAGCAACATTTAACGAAATTTAGAAAACTTTTCAAATTTGCCTAGTATAACTGCTGAATGTAGTAACCCACAAAGTATTAGTGAAGTGAAAAAGTCNTATCTGTACGGCATTCCGTAGTAGAGATGATTTTATGCATGACGTGTACGTGTACGGCAATCCACGCGGAAGGATTAATTTAAAAAGTTTGATTATTTTTGGGACACACTGTGTACATACATATATAGTGGAAAATGAACGTGGAAAAACAAATAAAAAGTTAACTAAAAAAACTAAAACACTAAAACACTAAACATATGATCTATTGGATATCCCCAAATGAAAACGTTGATTATAGTACAAGTATAAGTGCTGACTTCACCTTCCCACCATACTCAAATTGTTAAAATTTCAAAAACATAGTTAACACTAATTTTTCAAGTTTTGTGACCAGAGAGTTGGGAGAAGGTGTTTGCAGGGCAGGACGCTAGTTATCAAGGTATTTTATTTTATTTCGTAAGAATTTAATTACAAAATTTTCAATGTAATTAATAAAAACAATTAAAGTAAACTTTAGCACTCTTACTCCGAAACAACTGCCACCACTATCAGCTGCCACCACCACCCCTATCGCAACTACCTATCTCAAAATATCATATTAATATTTAAAATTTTAGAATACCACCAAGGACAGTACTTTTTACAATACCTCCCGCAATTCCTCGTCTTCGCATTTTTGTGGTCTACCAGAGCGCTCACTGTCTTTCACATTGAAATCACCACTTTAAAACTGTCGAAACCATTTCTCACATGTTCTAATCGATGGAGCGTGTTCGCCAAATGTTTCTACCAGCAAAAGATGACTTTCAACAGCCTTTTTTTTGATTAAATAAGTAAAGCAATGCTTATTGCAAATGTTCTTTTTTAGGCACAAAACTCGACATGGTTCCTGAACGGTAAAACAAAGACGCTAGTTTTTGGTGGACTCAATTTGTGTGTGTTTGTAGTTTTAAATGTTAGATGAACAAAGTCATTTATGTATCAAATTAATACGCTGCGTACTTTTCGCTAATGTTAAACCGGAAAAAAACTTATGCATACACCTGGTAATAAAGATTCGTAATGAATTTAAATAGATCATGATGACAAAACAAAAAATAACTTGTTTTCATTGGTTTATATTATTAATTGTTAAAAAAAAATTTTGCCTTGAAGTAAAGGCAACAAATCCTCATAAAGGACGTCGTTGTATTCAATTCCATAGTGTATTCAATTCCTAGTGATTTTACTCCCCTCCAATTTTAAAAGCTAAATTTAACTTATAATAAGAGCGTAATACATCTTTTGAGAAAATCAATAAGACTGAAGATTAATATGCGACGTAAAGAACGACTATCTGACATTAAAATAAAAATCTGAATTCTAGAGGGATTGTTCCATTTTTCTTTTAGTGCATGTATTGATTACACATTCAAGAAGCACAAGGAAAATAAAACCATTTGATTTCCCAAATTTGTTTCTTCAGTACGATAAAAATTTCAACTGTTATTATTGAGAAAATGTGTTGAAAATGAAGGTAAAATTGGTCCTCTACTTACCTCTTCATAGTGCAGTTTAAACCCTTTATATTCAGTGTCACCATCAGTATGAAAGTGTATATAAACTTGATTCATTGTCGAAGAAAATGTTCTGGGGTGAGGAATTTGCTGACCACAAGTATGCAACATTTGCGGAAACGAATTGTCTGGGCCATCATAAATCGTAATGTAATCTACTAAGCAGTCTTCGCTGGTTTTTTCAACATCAAAATCTATGATTGTTAAATTGATAGTTCGATCTAACGGTACTTCTATAAGCCATTCACATTCCAATTCTGGATTATAGTTCCGTGGATAATTTGGGGAGTAAATAAACCCAGAAAATGATGCCAATTTTCCACCGCAAGCTAGAAAAACATTTACATTAATATTTAATATCTAGAAATAAAATAATTTAATTTAAAGAAAATTTTTTTTAATAAAAGACTTAATATTCATTTTGTGAAAATAAATTTAGACCTAAAAAATTACCCTTGCACTAATTGTATTGTATTTATAATTATACTTTGTTAAGTGGGTAAAAGATTTGTACAAGATTTTAAAGCTTACATTTTACAATGGAAATGTATTATTCAATGACAATGCTTTAAAACTTCACTTCTGTGGTGAAGTATGTAAGCAATGCTTGAATTTTAGTAAGGATTTTGCAATCTTAGTGAAATTTTTTTGTTTATCAACATCAACAATTTTAACTGTTCATTTTCAATGACTATTTAATTCTTCATTATCTCTGAATACTTGAATCCTTATATTTTTGAGATCTGATTAGCATTACATTACTCAGTGCTAATATATTTACGTTACTAAAGCGCTCTTAAGTCAGCATAAATTCTACGAGTATATCGAAGAGGCCAGGTTTGAAAACCATCCTTAAGTAGTAGTTTGTATATTAAATATGCAGATATGAAAACACGAAAAAATTGATCAAGTCATCATTTGATAAAATGTGAGTTGTGGAATAATCTATTATACAGGATGTCCTATATCTACCTTATGTTTCCCTTGATTTCTCAATTATCTTTAGACAAAAACTTTCAATTTTCTCATTTGAAAATCTGTACATTTACACAATTCATTGATTAGAGCTCATGCATTTAAAGTCGAACGAAATAATTTAGTTTTAAAATATTTTTAATGCATTTAATTTTAATATTTAACCTGAGTTATTATAGTATTTCTTCTTTCCCAATGAAACTTTTCTTATGTACACCATCGAGAAGGAAAAGTGTATTTCTTACTTTTTAGTACATTTTATTTATAAAAACTATACGAGTATATTCTCAAAGTGTTTTTTAACTTATTTTATTTTTCATTTTTTAGTCATAGCTATTAATAATTAATAAATTTTTAAATTGATCAATTTTAAAATGCAGAAGAATATTTTCTCGTTTTGAAATTAGGAAATCTTCACTGCTTCAAATTTAGTTGTTCTACTAATGTTTAGTATGAAATTTTAAGTCGTTTAAATATTATAAATAAATTTATAATCATAGAGTCGAAATCTACAGTCGGAATAAAATTAAATATTTTTCAAGCAGATAAATTTTCTAAAAATAATACTATCAGAACAGCATTCTGTTTCGCTTACTTAGATACTCGCAAAAACACTAAAATAACTTCATTTTTCGAAACAACACAGCTAGGACTTAAGTTATGAACAACATAAATAAAGTACGCAATTGGACCGATAGTAAATTATTAAAAATGTGTCAAAACTTAATTTTAAACCTGAACAACGCACAACATTTTACTATAAAGATCATGAAGATTGCAAAAATATTTTAAAAAAAGAGTATTTTTTTATTACTACCTCTAACACAGCAGCAGGAGAGATAAAATTTTCGAAATTAAATCAAGTAAAAAACGATATCTCCAGATGTTTGAAACGCTTTTTAATGATTTCTAACGAGAATATATTGTAATAGAAATAATCTCTTCATAATTTCATAATAAACTATTTAACAGTTTAAGCTCTAGTTTTCAAGATTGGCTCGTAAGTTCGTCCACACAATTGTATTTAAAAATATTAATATAGAAATGCTGCAAAAAAAAACTAAATTTGAATATGGAATAGGAAAAACTTGTACCTGTATATATGCATATTCAATTAAGTAAATAATTAGAACTCTAATGGTAATGTTAGCGTATATTTAATATACAGGTAACCACAGTTTCGAAGAACACGGGCACCTTCCTGTGTAATAGAGATTGGTTTTGCAACTATGTGCTTCATATAGAAATATATATCAATAATCCAGCCAATGGATCAAGGTGCAATACCAATATTTTTTGTAGTCTCGAACAACATGGCTTCAAAGATCACAGAGCCAATTAATCGTATTTTTCGAGGGTTACCTGTTTGAATAATAAGCTTTTGGTAAGGTCATAAAAGTAAACGAGCTCACACTTGTCTAGTTAAGTAAATGATTCTTCTACAAAAGATGGAAATTTAATGAACCACAATGAAATTGCAAAAAGTTGAGATTAATATCTACAGATTGTGCAGAGAAAATAACTATAGATTATTTTACACAGAACATTTTTTTAGCTTAATAAAAGCAACGATAAATTCAAAAACCTAACTTACTTGTTTCAACGGCCTTAAAGATGGCTCGAAAGCCTTTTCCTCTACCTTGTGAGTTACTATAAAATCTTACAATAGCTTCATGATTACTGCTAAAAACAGTGTTATTTTTTCGGGATTTACCACAAAAACGGTTTAAGATATTTGACTCATTATGTGGTTGAAGCAGCTTTAAAATAAATTTATGTTAACTTATGAAAAAAATTTACTTACTTTAAATAAAACTTACTTCAATACCATCAGAAGTACAGTTAATTTTGTATTCTATATCCATATCCAATAATGTAAACTCTATAATTTTTCCGATATCTGTTTGAATATGCCATATACATTCAATATCGTTAGGATAACTACTTGGATAGGAAGGAGATAAAAGCTCTCCAGATTCACCTTTTAAGGTTTCCACACATCCAACAATTTTGTATTCCATACGAAATCCCGTGGCTCCAAAAGAATAATCAGTCACAAACACTAATGATAATTCATTATACACAAAATCCACAACAGGCAACATTTTACCACAAAATTGTTTCCCTACAGGCTTATTTGACTCAGAAATTAGAAGATAATCAAATTCGCAATCCCCATCAAATTTTTCTAGATCGAAATGAGAGAATTCTACGAAAATTTTATTACCTTTCGGTGCTCTTATGCTCCATTTACAGTGCAAACCAGCTGGATAGTCAAAAGGAAAATTTGGGCTTTCAATAACACCCTCAAGAGCTTTGATTTCTACATTACATATTAAAGAATAATTTAAATAGAACCCTCTTTCGGAAAAGGAGAAATCTGTTGTTAGTCTTATATATGCTTCATTTGTAGTAGTTAAAATTTGAATGGGAGTGTCACTTACACAATAAGGTCCAAATTTTTTGGACGAAGTTGAATGTCCGTCGAAAATATCTAAATAATCAAATTCACACGTTTCGTGGTCTTCAAGCTTAATATCAAGAATTACGATTTTGATGATAGAACCTCTATTTACTATTATACGCCATTCGCATTGAGAATTTTTGTTGTATGGTCTCGGATAATTTGGTGAAGTTACAGAGCCCGTAATAGCTGTAGCCGTTCCACCACAACCTGTCAATGTACCATCCCATATAATTTCAAATCCAGAAGAGCTTATTGTTGAATCCGAGACAAATTTCAAATAAATTTCCCTTGTAAATGAAACAATACGCTTTGGTATATTATTGCCACAAAATATTCCAATAAGAGGAGCAGTCTCTGTAGGTCCATTTCTAAAATACGTGTACTTAAAGTTGCTGGCTTGAAAATATTGTTTGCATTATAAAATTTTTTACCTTATTTCCAAGTAATCAGGGCACGATTTTTGATCTTCTAGTGAAAACTCTTTAATGATCATTTCAACTTGATTACCTGCAGCAACAGTTATAATCCAAGTGCACTCTTTATTGGGAGGATATTTTTGAGGCCAATTAGGTGATTTAAGAACTCCACTTGGTACAAAATATTTGCCCCCGCATTCTAAATTAAATTTTTGCATCAATAATAATAATTCCTGAAAATTAGTCTTACCTCGTGAAGAGTCAACGAATGAAAATTCAACCAAAAATCCTTCACCAGAATCTGCTCCATCTGCTTGGAAGATAATAGTTATAATATTCCCATAGCTTTGCATATCTGGCGGAGTATGCATGCCACAATACCTGTAATAATCTTAAATATAATATCAAATGCAAACAAGTCATTAAAATATAAAATCAATTACTACACTGTGCTATGGCACAATTCTGATCTTAATTACTCTTAATCTTAATCTGTTAAAAATCTTTTCGAAATTTACATTTTTTTTATGAAGTATCAAATCTAATGTAATCTTTGATTTTTTTCGTTTTTAAACCTTTTTTATCTTATGGTTTATTAGTTGTATTAATTTTTTTTCCTTACCTATTTTGCCAAAGATTATTTGTATAACAAAAAATTAATTAATCTCTACAAAGCAGGGGATTAACTTTTGTTCAACTCGTTTTGCTATGCTGTGAATAACTTTTCATTGATGATTGTTTATTTTGAAAAAAAATTTATGACATATTTAGAAAGTAAATTAAATTAACCGAATATTCCCGGTGGTCGAAAAATTAATGGAACAAATTGAACCATATCACTTTTTTAGACTGATATTTTCAGAAATAATGAGGAATATACATAGAAACATTATAGTTAATATACCAAAATATATATGGAAGTAATTTGCACCTAGTGATTACATCTGTATTTAAAGAATCAGATGGCATGTCATAAAATCGGAAAATAGCTTTCAATTAATCTAATTGGACCGATTACTGAATTACATAATATTTTTCAACATCGTCTTTGATTACTTGGTGAGAAAATGTAGCTGTAATACGTTTGAAATAAATACGTTTGAACAGGCAATAAACAAGTGAATATCTTAAAGAATATATAGGCCATTTATTTTGAAAGTGGTATAAGTCACTTTGTTTTTAAATCGATATGTTTACGGGTTTGCGTCTTACCTCGCTTAAAAATATTGATGCTAAATTTCGTGAAAATTTTCTTTTATTTGCTATCTCTGGATACTTATATTTTTTTCAGTGGAAACTTTTTAAAATGAATTGATACTATCAAATTGTACCAATTTTGTCGTTAACTTGATTTTTTTGGAAAAGTGACTTATGCCACTTTCAAAATAAACGGCTCATATAATACTTTCCTTATTTAACTTTTTTTGATTTATCTTTTAGGCTTCGAATTTATCATTTTCATAATAAATATTTACCGCTTATGTTATAAGTTCAGTTTAAATAACAATACCTCAGACACATAATATCCAGAAGGATAATATGAGTAATCTTCTTATATGAGTACCATTCTTATGACAATCTACGAACTGAAGTAAAATTCAACTCAAAGAAGTTTATAACTTAAGGTTAGTTTAGGAGTTGGTACTGGCTTATATTCGAAGACAGCCACTACTTTGTTCGATTTATGTAGTCACAATAATTCCAGTTTTAAGTTCCAGTGATGATTCTGCTAAAATATGGATCTCTACAAAATTTAGATAACAGTAAAGTACAAATTATTTATCGAAAATCCTTGTTGGCTTAAGATAAAGAGTAGAATACCTATATTTCTTCCCTTCCTAATTCCGTGTAGGTATAGCTTTTTAATGATAGCTTTTATTGATGTTCAATAAGAATTTCAATAATTAATTGATTTTTTTACCTGCTTAGTAAACAAAATTATACTTTCATTATGCGCTTTTTCTACAAAGTTTTATTTTCTATAAATTATCCTGTAAAGACCAGGAATTTAATTGGCATTTATTGACATTATTTTGAGTGCAACTCAAAGAGGAAACTAAAAATTTTAAGTTTCAAAGTTTTTAAAATGGCATTAATTTAATCTTAAAGTGATTTTGTGGTTCATAAGCGCGTTATCATACGAACTTTTATCTTCATCGACACTATTGAAAAAATGTATTATGCTAATAGAATTCCTTAAACTTTAGTCAACCCATTAACGCACATTTCTTTTCATAGGTCGATCTCAGAAACACACTTTTTTTTCCTGTGTTTTGTTGTTATAAAAAAAAATTTAATGTAACTACAACATATATTTTAATTAATTAAAAAGATTTATGGCATAAAAAAAAATGAAAAAAGAAAATGTGACGAACAAATAAAGATTTTATAGATATGGTGCCCTTTATTTAGATATGGCTGCATTAAACGTAAAAAATATCATTTATCTTTCCGATTGCGTTAGTTTCATCATTTTTGCTTTGATATATTTCAATATTAACGACGTATTCATCGCACGTAGTGAGCTCATATAATTATATACCATACTTTGCCGCTTTTTTTTTAATGAATTGGGGGAAGGATAAACGGCCACGAAACAATAATAGGGATTCGTCCAGAGATAATTGTTATAGCCGTATTCTTATGCTATATATTAAGCTCTTCGTCTGGGGAATTCAGTTCTTCATCTTCACTATTATCACTATCATCTTAGTACTGTGTTCATATATTTCTCCATCGAATGTATCCAAAACATAAACTTTTGATGGTTGTTTCATTTGCATAATATCCGAATCACTATTATCACTACTATCAAAATTTGACCACTCTAAATCCAGGAAAATATCATCAATATCGAGTGTTCTTTCACTGTTTTCCATTTGTGGGGTAATTTAAAATGTACGAGGGTGGATTGATAAGTTTATAATTGTTTAGATATTTATGAAAACTATTAAAAATGGCTATTAATAATTTTCAATTTATTTTTTTGTCAAGAGGTTTCCTACTATTAAATAAATCACAAAATTTCAATATTGAAATTGATTTGTAAGTTGCTATCCTCTAGAAAAATTAAAACACAGATGGATTCTTAATCAGGAAAGGTATTGTTATCGTCCCTACCTCGAAGAAATAGAAAAAAAAATTCTTTTGCAAAATGGCAGCAGTTTGAAAAAAATTTTGACTTTTCTCATCATTTTTCCCAGTTATTAATTTTTTATAAATATTAAAAAAATGTTTTTGAAAAAGCATGGTACGGGCTATAGAACATTATATCAAGAAAGTGAGTACCAAATTTTAGGTTAATCGGTTTATTAGAACTTGAAAAAAGTGGTTTCAAGAAAAACGCGTTGAAAAATTTCAGGGTTAGTAGGTTTAAGTGGCAGAAAAGAACTGAAAGGCAGGTTCAACTTTCCCAATTATAGGAGTTCTTAAATTTTCTTTGGGCAGCATATTCCTAAAAGTATAAACTATAGGAAAATATAAAAAAAATCGATTTTTTCAAAATTCTAGACTAGAATATCCGCTTAAGCCAAAATAAAAATGAAAGCTACATTAAGCTTTCTGGACTACAAGTTATAAAATTACAAGTTTAATATAGTTAAAGTTTACTATGAGTATCTTAAATATATGCTTTCCTTCTTTTGGAAATATAACTCATTTCTGTAAAAAAAAAAAACAAATTTTCACAGGAAAATTTCCATACGAGCAAAAAGAGCAAACCAAACTCATATACAGCTGACTAATTCTCCCAGTTGAATACATAAGATTTTTTACACATTAGCTAATTTTTCAACGCAACAGATTTAATATTTTAAAAGCAAAAATAACCCAAGTAACAAGGTACACG
>JXPE01015694.1:9451-19869 GCA_001015215.1 Holcocephala fusca
TCTTTACTCCTATAAATAATAGTTTTACACGAAAATTTTCTGGTACATTACTGCATAAGAAAAGAGTGCTCCATTCTTGAGCAATTTTGAATCCAACCATAGAGTTCTGGTTTTTTCAAATATAAGTACAATATGGTAGTTTTTTTTTAGTTATAACCTAATTTTATTGCTCTATTAATAATTTGGTCTACTTACATAACATTTATCTTTAAAAATTTTCTATAATTCTGCTGTAAATTGATGAGCAACTTCTTCTACATCTATAGAAGCACTTTCTCCTTGGAGCCAGATATTGTCTAGGCAATTCCTTACTTAATAAATCCTTTTCTTTCAGCCTGTAATTGCACAAAATGATCACGATTTTTATTTTGTGGTAATTTATTGGACCTGGACCCGGATGCTTAAGCGCTTTTTGTTTGATGATTTTCTCGAATAAAATCAGTCTCACCATCAATTCATAGTGAAAGAATTTTCTCGGTACTCATAAAATATTTATATTTCTTGTAGGAAAAACTTCTTTTACAACATATGGTAAAGGTACAAATAGCACCTTCATGCTTACTCCCTTAAGTTCAAGTCCTCTGCCTTTACAAAAACTAATAGTTTTTTTCTTCTGTTGATCCAAAATTTTTATTTTAGTTTCAAACGAAATTGTTCACCTTTTCAAACTATTTTGTGATTTTGTTCCATAAATTTTGGGGATTTCAAGAAAACTAGAAATTTGTTGATCAAACACCTAGGGGTTGATTGAAAAACTTAGTTAAAAATTTTGGAAATTCAAAACTTAGGACCTACTACTGCGCTTTAGACTCACTGAATTGGAGTTAAACATCTATCCAATGAAAATTTTCATAAAATCTTTCAATCTATGTAATAAATTATGGTTAGCGAGTATTTTTTTTTTCTTTTAATTTAATTAAAATGGAATGGGATTGAAATCTTATAGACCTAATTTTTCAAATTTTGTGATAAAAGTTGTAACTTCTCTATAACTTTGAACAATTTTGATCATACCTTTCTATTTTTGCAGACAAATTTGTTATTTTTTGAAAGAATTATTCGAAAATCGTGTAGCTTGAAACCGTAGACTTCCAGGAAAGGTGTCCCTATTCTTGAAAACTTATGTTCTTCAAGTATCGTGTGCATGTATGTACGGTTGCATCTTTAATATTAAGTTCAAGTAGAAAGACTTACAATCACATTATAAATTAATTGTTTAATATTCTTAAAAAAAAATGTATGTAACGAATTCCGCCCTGTGGCATACCATAGAATTTCCTACATTTTCAGGATAAATTTTTTTTTTACATTATCTTTGTAACAATGCCACTCTAAGAAAGCTGAAAATCCAGTAAGTTCATATTTTTATTAAATAATTCAGCGAAACAATTGAAACAAAATTGAGTTGAAAATGTTTATCTTTCTCGTCATAAGTGAAAAGAGTTTAAATTCAAAAATGTATTGAAAATTTTCGACCATTTCTTACAAATTCAAAATCAGTCTAAATTCAACTTAAAACATTTCATAGATCGACACATTTACGAATATATCCTCTCTCCAATTCATTTTCATTTCACACAACTCAATTTTGATTTTGAACTCTATTACAGCTTTTCGTTCATTTTCACTCAATTGGATTGCGTGTCAAAATATGTTTTTGTGGAAATCATAACTGGGTAAACTCCATAAATTTTATGACCGGTAACTAACTAAAACTGACCTTTCTCTGTACACCTTTATCTGGTCTCTCAGTTGTTTTTTCGTATTTTCCCATAAACTTCTATGAAAAATCCCATCAAAAAGATAAAAACTAAATTGAATTGAATTTCAGAAATGAAACTAGAAAGACTCAGAGATTTGAAAAGTGTTTTTTTAGTGTTTCGATGGATACCATAGAACCCAATACAATCATCAATCGGTTGATTTTCCCTGAAAGCGTATTTTTATTTCAAGCTTTTATTGAAAACTAATAAAAGTTTCAGTTCAAATACTTTTGCTATTTTTCACATTTCTTGTATATTTCTTTTTTATCCTCAGAAACTACCACATTTTATCCTGAATAGAGTAGTAGTAGGTGGTAGCTGCAAATACTTCCTGTGAACTTTTCCCTAATGCAAAAATTTCGATAACGTGTATATGTTTCAGGGTTGAGATTGAAAACTCATAGTATGTGATTTGGAGCTTTTGAAATATGCAGAAATCGTGAATGCATGATTTATATAAATCGACTTTACGAAAGTATGCTAGTGACAGCATTCGTCAACGTAAACTGGTTGATTAAACTGCGGTTTAAAATTTCATAGGAGCTTATTACGTAACCGGAATACTGAAATATAAGTTTCCTATCAAGGTAAGAAATTGACGGGCAGATATTGATCATTTAATTGTATAATAAAATTGACAGACACATTACCTGAAGTTGGAAGGTTCTTTGCTTGTTCTTACATTATAAAATTAGAATTTCTTTCTTCAAATGGTTATGTTTGAAATACCATTAGAAGTATTCAACACCACCTGTGAAAAGAAATTAACAAATCTTTTGAAATAATTACTTTTTATTAGATTTCATTAAATAAGTAGGATGAGAAATATCATCTGGAACACGCTTGTTTTTTTGAATTAATTCCTGGTCTATTGTCGTTTTTCANTTTACATTATAAAATTAGAGTTTCTTTCTTCAAATGGTTATGTTTGAAATACCATTAGAAGTATTCAACACCACCTGTGAAAAGAAATTAACAAATCTTTTGAAATAATTACTTTTTATTAGATTTCATTAAATAAGTAGGATGAGAAATATCATCTGGAACACGCTTGTTTTTTTGAATTAATTCCTGGTCTATTGTCGTTTTTCAGAGATAGAACATTTTTCAAATACTTCCTGAATTGTTTACTGAAAATTTTTTAATTTCCACTGTTTTCGTACTGTTGGTTTGTGTTCCACTTTTCTTTTGTATTTTCTCTTCTTTTTTTTTTTTGAAAACTCGACCTATTAAAAGTTGTCCTTTTCCTTTTCCATTAAAAAATTTACTTCAAACGAATTAAAAATAGCTAAAAAACGAAAAATCTAGTTTTCTTCTTTGTATAGTAATTTTCTATTTAATCTACTGAATTTGATAAATTTAGTACTAATAGTAGTAAAAGTGGAAACAGCTGAAACTGAGCATGAAAACTTTTATGTAAGAGTTCTTAAACCACAAAGTAGTAAAGGAGTTACTTCAAAAATTGTTTCATAATTCAAAGCTTTTTACAAAATTGATTTAAAATATTGAAGTCATGAACCCAAAAAAAAAATTGGTTCGAATATTAAGAAATTTAATCAAAATTACTAATCACATAATTCCTGGTATTTTTTGCTCTAATTTTGTGTTATTTTCAGGCATGAATTTAAATTTTCTTTCAATATTTTTTTTTCACTTATTCACTTTTCTGTTGATTTTTCCTTTAATTTCCTTCCCATAGAAAGGAAAAACTTTCTACACACAACTACAGAAAAAAAAGGAATCTAATCGAATTTTATTACTTTTCATGCTATCTTGTCCTTCTGCTCGTATCTTCAATATTTGAAAAAAAGTGGTACCCACGAATGGTAAGTTAAAAAGTAATCAAAATCTAATTGAGAACAATCACACATCAACATTATTTACACTTTTACACCCTCCGTACGAGGTACCATCATTTAGAGTCCTTAGAATGGGAATCCTCAAAATATATAACTTAGTAGTCCTTATGGATGGGGGCTAAAATTCACCTCACACCATTCCTATTTACTTCTAAAGAATATTTTAACCTAGAATTGTGATTACTTTCAGTTGCGAATGGCTGCACTTAATGAACCCTACAATGGGGACCTCCAAGGGATTCGAACAGCGGACTTTGCCTGTTACCGACAAGCTAGACGAGCTGGTCTATTGGGATCATTCAAGGCGTTCCTTTCATCAAGGTAATTTTTGAGCTTAAAATGTTTTTCTTTCTAATTTCAGGTGAGTATATATTCACGTTGTTGACAGACAGATAGCTTCAAGGCAAAAAAAAAAAAAAACCCTTTTCGTTTTTGTGTGCACACTCAGCTTAATTTAATGCCAATATCAGAAAGTTCTATCTATGAAAAAATAACATCCTGGAAAATTTTTCTAACATTTTTAGTTTATTCTGAACATTCCTGGAAAATAATGATATAAGGAGATTTTGTTTTTTATATTTCACCTGATAGCTAGTTAGTTAGCTTTAAATTATCCTTAGCCTCTTCAAGGATGAATTTTTTATGGCTAGAAAAAAGTGATTTATTTTTGGTTGTTTGAAAGATTTACTAATGTTACACTAAAATTCATTTAATGAGCAAAAGAAATTATAAAATAAGCAAATATTACAAAAAAAAATAAATAAACGTCCACACTGGACATGGACACTGAGCGCTCTTAGCATCTTTTGAGTGAAATAAATTCATGCATTTCGGGCATGTTTTCTTCACATAAAATGAGTTCGTTTTGCATAATTTGTGCCGTGAAATCATAAAGGACCTTTCTGCCCTGTTCTGTACTGTCCTGTCTAATTTCAGTATAAACTTTAGTCAAACCTTTAAATGTTTTGAGTGACTGTTTACACACAGAATTTGAAATAGGTCTACCTTCTTTTTTGACCATTTCCCCATCTTTATCAAATGATCACGAGTAGCTTTTGATCCTTTTAACTCAAGAAGAAACGCCTTTATGTTTTCCTTATTCAAAAAAACCAAGAATTAACTATGGGGATATATTTCGAAAGTAAAACACAATGTTGTAGTAAACCCTTTTAAATTTTTTGAAAAGCGAGGATACTTTACAACATAAGATCTTGTCATTGATACTTGTAAGTTTGTTTCGGTTTTACTATCCCACCTGTGCATATTATCTAAAGGTGCACTCTGCTGTACGAAGAAATCATATGAACGACATTGTTACCATGGCATCTAAGAAATGTAACATTTTCAGAGGATGTAAGAACAGAATTTGATCCTCGATCATGCTTCTAAATGTTTTTATTTAACGAGCTTTTCGGAATTTTTAGATGTTCTTTTTTTTCTTATATAACACCCAACGANATATTGATGTAAATAAATTATCTTAAAATCGCCTATGATTTTTCCTCTTTATATCTTAACATAGTCGCCGAAGCACTGTATCTCAATATTTTAAGGTAATATTTGAAGATTCTTGTTACATCTCAAATTTCGAAACGTATTCTTATTAAGAGGCTTTAGCTCAAGACTTGAAACTCCACTTTCTCGTTTTGGATTTGTTGTACACTGTTTCCTTATATGGTTATCCTTCAGAAAAGGATCATCATTTCATCGATTGTTTGAACTTCTAAAAGTTAATCGAATATTGAGTGTACTTTTAGAATATTATCTTCACATTTATTTGGTATATCGTTTTTGTTTTATACGTTCAAGCATTTCTTAATTTCTTTAAAAACCTTTAGAGACATTGGTACAGCATAAAAAACTAAACGTCCACAAGGATGTGAAGGGTTAATTTAATGCCAATATCAGANTTTCAGAGGATGTAAGAACAGAATTTGATCCTCGATCATGCTTCTAAATGTTTTTATTTAACGAGCTTTTCGGAATTTTTAGATGTTCTTTTTTTTCTTATATAACACCCAACGAGNTTATACGTTCAAGCATTTCTTAATTTCTTCAAAAACCTTTAGAGACATTGGTACAGCATAAAAAACTAAACGTCCACAAGGATGTGAAGGGTTAATTTAATGCCAATATCAGAGAGTTCTGTCTATGAAAAAGTAGCATCCTGGAAAATTTTTCTAACATTTTTAGTTTATCCTGAACATTCCTGGAAAATAATGATATAAGGAGATTTTTTTTTTACATTTCACCTGATAGGTAGTTAGTTAGCTTTAAATTACTTAAGACTGCTTAAGTTTTTAATAGGTTTTCTTTGAAAATTGTACTATCACCATGAACTAAGAGATATTTTTAGTGATTGTAATTACAAATAACAACTAAAACTTATAAATCAGAAAATTACCCGCAGTATTAAAGTATTCAGGCAGAATACCCGAATTGAACCTGCCAATCGATTACGTTTATAAGGATTTCAAGTGAAATCATGAACCACTGAGATATATGCAAAACATTAACATAAGCAAAAAATTTAAATAATATAAGCAAAAACCATAAAAATTATGCTATGAAACAATTAAATAATGCGAGTATGAAAATACAAGAATTACTGAATTTACCATCGATTTTGCAATAATTGTTTTATGCTCACAATCATAACACCGCACTGATGTTTCCTATATAGTAAGTCTTCTCTTGTTAACGTTTTATGCTGTTTTAAATTTAGCTTTTATACATTTTGCTCTTTTGTCTTTCCAGGATTTGTAAAGGATTACACATAATAGATTTATTGTGAAAAGATTTTGTTTAACTTTTTCATTATTCATTTTATGTAAAATATAAAACTTTCAATAGTTTTGCTCAATATTTTTTCCCATGATAACAAAAATTAATAAATCAGACCAGTGTTTTTTTCATCCGTAAATTAAATATTTATATATTCTTTATACTCTTTGAACGATATAAAAACGTGAATAAAACAAAAACCGTGAATCAAAAGTTTTAAAAACATATATGTTTTCTTGCGCATAAAGTAGACCCATCTCTGGACTCATCTTCGCGCAAATCGAAATTATTTAAAATAAGACACAGAATTCAAAAGGATATTTCCTTTTAAATTTTAAACCGTGTAAGTCGATCTAAAGAAAAGAAAGAACTGATCAGTTCATAAGAACTGTGTAAAATGAAATATACTTATCCCTCGAATTGTACGATAAAAATAGAGTCCTGCAAAAATCGTGCAAATCAAAAACGTGTAAAATGAAACACAGAGTTCATATAAAATTGGAAGATATGTTTATATAAATTGTAAACCATGTAAATGGACCTACAGAACTATAGAAATTCTAAAAGGAGTTCACTAGGATCGCGTAAAATAAGATATATCCATCCCTCGATATACTCGCTAAAAATACTAAATTTCTAAATTCGTTAAGTTAATTTAAATTCTACTCACATAGTTTACTAGAGATCGCACTTAAGGTATAACAAGAATTGAAACATTATAAACTTTTGCTTGTTCTCATCTTTTGATTTTTCATAGCGTTTCTATTTTTTTAATGCTTTTTTTAACTAAGACACCAGAATTGGATCATCGTTTAGAAGGATTCTCAATTGTTTCTTCATAAAAAATTATAAATTATTAAACGGATAGAAGTAGTGACATCATTTAAATAGATCTACTTCAAGGCTGATGCAAAACAATAATTTTTTTCCAACATTTTCATAACTACTAGTACTCAAACCTTTACATTTCAAGTTACATTTCTATATCTCCACTATTATTCAGCAAAATTTACAACATTTTATTCAATGTTACAAATACCTAAACAAATTGATTCATTTTTCTAATCAAGTTCTACGTTTTGATACTTTCAAAATTGTAACATTTCGGATTCTATTGTAAGGACATTTATGCAAAGTTAAAAGAGACATATATGAATTTTCAAAAACACATGACTCTTATAGAGTAACTTTTCGAATACAATGCCAAACCTCTTTTGCATAGACTTAAACTTTTAAATAACTTCAAGTTTTAGGCATGTGGAAGATTTTGAATTGAGTTTTTTAGTAAGGAATTTTATTTACTTCTTAACTCATTTCGTGTAATATTTTGTGATATCCCCAACAACTACTGAAGCCCATCAAATCGCTCTTTCATCCATCATCAAAGTATATGAAGTAAAGGAATTTGAACTAAAATTTAAATTCAATATCCTTGAAACTAATAACAAATCACCTTAAAGGTAAGATCCTTTTTGTCCTAATAACCAAGTCTGAGCAATAGTCTCATATTATTTTGATTCCTCATTGTTGTGTTATTATTTCCGATTGTTGTTTCATTTTTTTTAAGAAAATATCATGGAAAAGTCCGCATAGTCTGCTGAAATACCGGAATATATTTCTTGTTATCACTTTTCACAAACGTTTTTCTCTGTAATAAAAAAAAAATAAAGATATAAAAGGATTCCCGACGGATAGATTAAAATTTATCTAGGTATAAAAATCACCATCCGCCCTAGATATGAAAAATGAATTCCATGTCACATTTTTTTTCCGCCTTGAATTGTTCCGACTCTCTCTCTGTTTCTAGACCACGAAGAATATCTTTCTAGACGTAATATTAAAACTGCAAAGTTTTATGCAATTCCTTTATAAATTTGAAATTGTAGAAGAAACTAAATATCCTTTAAGCGAAAACAACAAGAATAAAGTCTCAAAGGATAATACAAAGTTACAGCAGAAGGATATAATCTGTGAGATTTATATAACTTTAGAAATAAGAAATGGAAAGCCGCAAGAGATCTTTGTTTTTGTAAAGCAATCTTTATTTAATAGTAAGAATGGTACAAAAAAGAGTAAGGTGGGATGCTGTTATAGAAGAATTCCTTCGTTTCTCTTCTTCGTGGAATGTCATTTGAACAAAATGCTTTTATTCAAATTGTCTTGGTCTTCTTAAGGCAAACATAAACCTAATATTTTCTTTAAAAAGTGAGCAATAGCTCATATTCAATACGTACCACGCTCTCTCTTTGTTAATTTAATCATAAAAAGAAGATTTTAGCAGTGAGACAAAGTGCTTAAGACAAAACTTCTTCTCCACTAACCTCTCAATAAACGATGATGTATTTAAAAATTCACAAAATCACAATCATAACATCATAATCCTTATACAAAGTCTCTCTTAAGATATTCTATGAGTTTAATACAAGTGTTCTGTAAGGATTTATTACTTTTGATAGTATCCTTTTACTAAAATATTTTTCCTTTGGGACTTTTTTACTTCTGACTTAAATTTATAGCTAAACAGAAAAAAATAATCCTTTAGGTGCANTACAATCATAACAACATAATCCTTATACAAAGTCTCTCTTAAGATATTCTATGAGTTTAATACAAGTGTTCTGTAAGGATTTATTACTTTTGATAGTATCCTTTTACTAAAATATTTTTCCTTTGGGACTTTTTTACTTCTGACTTAAATTTATAGCTAAACAGAAAAAAATAATCCTTTAGGTGCAAAGTAAATTTTAACAAATGATGTTATCCAATGCTTTTTCATATCCTGCTAGCTAATTTTACCAAATCCAAAGGACTTATAATNATTCTATGAGTTTAATACAAGTGTTCTGTAAGGATTTATTACTTTTGATAGTATCCTTTTACTAAAATATTTTTCCTTTGGGACTTTTTTACTTCTGACTTAAATTTATAGCTAAACAGAAAAAAATAATCCTTTAGGTGCAAAGTAAATTTTAACAAATGATGTTATCCAATGCTTTTTCATATCCTGCTAGCTAATTTTACCAAATCCAAAGGACTTATAATTTTCATCAATTAACTTCCAATATACTAAAATTTTACTACTTACATTTTCCTGTCCTACTAAATCTGTGCATTAGCACCATCGGCCGGTCAATTTAGGTTAGTATTTTTTGTGTACTTTCACCTCCAGGATAAAATAGACATTTTCTCATATTTGTAGATACCGCAGCTACAGCATCAACTATGAAACTAGAACTCTATTTTACCTTAATTTAGTGAATTGAAAAATTTTTAATTTAGGTCATTGTATAAATAATGTAAAGGTTGACTGATAGTACTGCGAATTTAATGAATGATTCAAAAATGGAACATTGATTGATTCGTTTTTTTTTACTCATGATTTACTCCTGTTTTCAAAAATAACACACAAAAAATTTTAAAGTTTTTCCAGCCTTGGAGAAATTGGAAATTGGATCTCTCCCCTTATTAAACTTTGATTACAACTCCAATTTACAGTCCTTACCTCAAAACAGTTTATTAGTACAGACAATTCCATAAAATGGTACTACTCTTGTAAGGTTTAAAATTTAGCAAAACAACAATGTGTTTTTATTGTCCAGGCTAAAATGTTTCATGAAAATATCATCTTCTACTACCTCAGAATGTTTGAATGTTCGATTTCGCAATAAATACATGTTCAAAATTTCTGCTCGATTATGTTCACATAATAAGTTTGAAAAGGATTAGTCCAGTAAAAAACTATACTATGCTCCACTATTAACTTAAAAGATACAACATTTTAAGTATTTTAAGTCTCTATAAAAATTTTGGAACGTAACCTAAGGATCTTAAGCACAGGATTCGTGAAAACTTTATTTAAAACTGAATTATATCTTTAACCACGGCGTAATATTGCAGTAATCTTTTAACAGGTATGGCATGCTATTCACACATTAGTCGCTGTCTTATGCAAACCAGTGATTAGTGACTTAAAAAGTTCGTAGAGATTTGATACCATTTTTAGGATTTAAAA
>JXPE01015731.1:6448-18176 GCA_001015215.1 Holcocephala fusca
GTACTTCTTAACATTTTAAATTGTGTAAATATCAATAAATATNATTTAATTTAGATTTCTATTTCTATTTTGTTTCTATTTTAATTTTATTTAACATCATTCTAACCATTAACAAGCAACCCAAACTTAAGTAGCCCTGCATACAATATGTTAGGCTTGGCAGCATTACTGCCGATTAGAGTAGAACGCTGGCTAAAGGTTGGCAGTATTACTGCCGGTTGGAGTAATAACAAATAGAACATGAATTCTATTCAAAAAGCGAAAAGTCAAAATATTTAAAAGAGTTTGCATTGTAATTAGAGTCTTAAAAACTTCACATTTAACCCGTTAAAGTTTAACACAATCTAGACAATCTATGTTTAATTCACTTTTGCTTGCTTTTTTTTGTTTTTTTATTTTTTGATAATTTCATTTGTCTACATTTTTTAGCTTTGCTTAACGTTTTTCGTTTCTTATTTTAGATTTCATGTCAATGCTTGAAAAATTATTTTTAAAAGAAGGGGATATCACAGCGGAAGAAATTTTAAGAGCAGATAAAGATTCAAAAAAACCAGATAAATTCAAACGGATTTCCATTCAGCAAGCAATAGGAGGAACAACGTTGTTAATTGATAATCACATTTTCCACAAAAATAACGCATTTAGGGACAACACTTACTGGCGATGTAAACATTCAAAAAGACTGAAGTGTAAAGCAACAGCTGTTACCAATAACATGAAAGTTATTCTTACAAATAGCGTTCACAATCATCCTCCGATGAATCGCCTTCTTTATGGAATGGGTATCAATAATGTTCGGAAATTAGCAAAAAAAACTTGAATGTAAATTAATGTAAGTAGTTAAATTGATTAAAATAATATGTTGTAGTTTATTTGAACTAAAAAAAGTGATAAGAACTCATTAGAGAATATAAATTAAACTATATATCTAGAGAAAGAATTTTTTCCTTTTTATGTATTTACTATTGCTATATCTCTTTAATTATTAACAAAATCTTTCCAGTACCTCATAGGTGAAACCTCTTGGTGCAAGGCTCTGGTGAGGTAACAAATTTCAAAACTAGAATATGCACGACGAAAGAATGGGCTGAAACTAACATTTAATTATTTACAGGGATGGGTTTAAAAGAGAAATTGGATGTCGTTACAAAGTAGTTTGCGAAGGACAAGGAAATCTGTTCTCCAATAGGAGACCAGGGCTGGGCGGGAAGTGAGTGACCATAGAGCGACAATTTATGTGAATAGTTTTATTGCCTCCAGAACGCTAACGGAGGTTATTGTGGGATCAAGATCGAGATGAACTAACCACTTAAAGAATTTAAATCTATGGGATATCTAGTATTAAATACATAAACTTAATTTTTTTATTGTTATTGAAGACTAAGGAATTTTTACAATCATTACATTGTCAGAAACGTTCCAACACCACACCGCGATAATATTGTTGTGTGTTAGTATATAAGTAACATTCATAAAGTCGAGGCATAATAGTCCTGAATTATTTTTTTTTTTAAGGAATTTCGAAAAATTTGAATAAGCACATTATTATCACCTTGAAGAAGTAAGTGAGGATGCAACCAATTTTAGGAGCAGGATCTCCTTAAAAGAGCAAGCCAAACTAACTCTGCTTAACAATTCTGTAATTCTAAATTACAAATATCTATAAAAAAATTAAATACAAGTATAAGATCATCGTTACTTTTCATAAGATAAGATCCTCAATTTGTTAAATAATGTATTAAATTATGAATTATTGAATCAAATCCAAAAATGTTGCACTAATTAATAAAAACTTTATTATATTACAGAATATCCGGCAATCTTGCCTTGTCCCGATTTTTATTTGGGGCTGCTTTTTATCTTTAAAAAGCATATCCATATGTCTGCAAAGTTACTTTAACCATTTAACCACTTTAATTTTGACCATTGTCTTTGAATACATCGTGTTACAAGTATGTCCGCATAGATGCGGTTATTTTAGGTTAAGGGATAATATTTATTTTCTTTCCAAGTAAAACTATCTCCATTTCTATTACTTGGTTCTTTTATTGCTGTGTAGAGCAACTATTGTCTGATTTTGAACCTCTACTGTGTGGGTTTCTTTCTTCAATTAAATATTTAAATTCTCGAAAAACTAATTTCTTTAAATCCATCCTTCAAGATTTTTTAAAATAAACAAAATTTTTTGAATCATTAACTTCAGAGGTTGTGGTTAAATCAGTTTTAAGTCTATAATTTTTATTACTAACTTAAATTAATAATATTTTTAAAATAGCATGTATTTTTTATTTCTTTTACATGTAGAAAAATATATAATAGTTTTCAAAATTGTCGCTTGGAACGCTTGAAATATTTTTAGCTATTACTAAGAATATTTTTAAAATTTATAGAAATGAGTAACTTTTTGTCCGACTTCTAAATTTTTCTTAAATATAATTATCTGTTTTGTTGTGATTTTATGTTAATTAATAAAAAATAAAAACGATATGAATTTTTGTTGGCGACTATTAATCTTCACTTGAGCTGGATCAATACATTGCGGTTGACGAATAAAAATCGCTTCTCATGAACAAAGTGTTAAAATGCATCTTTTCATCAAATAATGTTTGAACGCTAGCAAACCCACTTTTTTTGTTGGTAATAATGTCCAATGATGTAGATTTTCATTCTAAATAATTATTTTACCATTTACTTATTTCTCTGGTTTTTACAGATGTTTTCGTTGGAAAAAAACCAAGAAAAATTGGAAAATAAAACAAGTATCCTAAAAGTATCTCTCCAGGTCCATAAAGATTTCTTTTTATGTGGAAAAATTGCGTTACGCGCCAACACAAGATATAAAACGCTTAAATCAGAATTGTCTAAATGTGAAGAAACATTTGTTATAAACATCTGTTCTTTTACTTATTTATTAAACTCAGATTTCAAAATGTTTGAATTTATTGGAAGTACTATGAGCGCTGTACTTTCCAAACTTCTTTTGTTATGCTTTCAATATATACGTGTATATAAAGAAGATGCCAGGAATTCAGTTAGGGAATACTTTAATCCTTATCTTCCGTTTGTGAAATATGTAGGCGAGCATTATCATTAAAGAGTAAGGGACCATGCATGTACGCCATGCACAAGCCCATTATACTATTACTATGACCTTTTAAAGGTGAAGAGGCGCACTAGGGGTCAATCTTGGACCTTAATATGCATTTAGCTGCAGTCCTAATCTCACGATTACTATAAAAAATAACAAGAATGGACTGCCTTTGTTTCTATTAATCAAGGGTGTTGCAGCTTCTAAGCGTCGAAGCATATGTTACATGCTGTGATCAGTTGATGAAACATTCATCTATCAATCGCAGAAAGATAGTGATTTATGGTTGGAGAAGAAATATTAAACCTTTGTACTCTAAGCTTTTTTCTTTTTTTCCAAGGGGATACCAGCAATTCAGTGCAATTTTTAAAAAAAAAAATATATGGTCAGATATAGCCATGTTATAAATATATTTAAATTTTATGCTTTATAGTTATGCTCGTTATACTGAGTATCAGTTATATTTTTTTAATATTAATATAAAATTACTTTGTCAAAGGAGATCGAGAGAGAGTTGAAATTAATCTAAATTGTTTATGTAAATTAAGATGATGAGTGAAACCCACTAGTGAAGTTGTTGGACAACATAGCGTGGTGAGTGAGACTCATCACTGGAGTGTAAAGGATTAATGTATATGAAAGTTTTTTTTATCCTATTTTATTTTACATTTTTAGTCATAGCTATTAATAATTTATAAATTTTTAAATTGATCAATTTTAAAATGCAGGAGGAAGTTTTCTCATACGCCCCATTTCTGTAAGAGCATCAATATTGCACGGGTTTTTGGATGTTAATTGTACTGGATTGATATTTACAATATTTAATAATATTTCTAAGAATCTAAATTTACTCAAGATTACTCAGTATGCTTGATCCTGATCGACACAAGTAAAAATATTTTCATAAAAATTTTTCCAGTCCTTTCAATTCAACTTATGCTTTTTTTTTCTATTAGGTTGATAGCTGAGCCTGTTTTTATTATAAAGTAATTTAACATTTTTTAGAAATGTTTGCTTGTTCTTAGTATACCATTATTTAACACTATTTATATTGAATTCCAGATAGTTATCATTTCATTTCTGGTCAAAGGAGCTCAGTTAAATTGGTTTACAATGGATTTGAATACTGCAAAGGACTTGTAAATTCAAAAGGTACGAAATGGATTTGTGCAAGGAAGACTACTACAAAATGTAGAGCAAGAATTAGATTAAGAAATAATCATGTGATTGAAGTTTTATGTGAAGATCACAATCATGGAAAAATAGGAAGAAAGATGTACAAAAATCAAAAAGTAAAAGCTTAACATAAATATGCAAGCGAATATCCGTTTTGAAAGTTTACGTAATTTAAATTCTAATTAATAATTAACTCTATTTTAGTGTATATTTTTGTAATGGTAATATTAACATTTGCCAATATATGAGAATGTTAAATAATTTCATTACACTCAATGTAAGAAAGTAAAACATTTGTGCTTACTCTATTTTCAACGTCGGATACATTTTTTTGAGACAAGTGAATAAAATACATATATGTATATTACGATAATACGATACGATAGATTACGATTATGTGTTTATATTTCATTTTAAAAGACTTACATTCCCCTACGAAGCTAAATCCACGATATTTCTGTTCGGTAAAAATATAAAATTCGTGAAAAATGTGACAAAATCTATCATTTTCTAAGCATTTTCTAGCTAAACATAGAGTGTACACTCAGAATTTTTAACACCTGTGAGAATTCAACTTAAATGTAAATACATAAGTAAGTAGCGAACATCATAAAGGTTTACTGGTGCAGATAGTACAGTGATCATTTAAAAAAGGAGGACTAAAAAGATTCCTAACAATTTATAAAACACAAAAAAACTATGATATAGCTAAGATCAAAAACGTAATTTATTTCATTTAGGAATATTGTCAAAAATAATTGCCAAACTCAAGGTTTGGCTTTCTCAGCTATTATTTTGGAAAATATTTTTAGATTTGTTAAGTAGAGTTTTCTTCTTCAAAACATTTGTTGGAGGCAGATGAGTATGCTCTAAGTTTTTATAATAAATTAATCCTTCATCTAAAGTTGCTTTTAATCGAACTGGACAGGCGAAAGTATATTTTCCTGTGCATAGCCAATACTTATATAATCCTCTGGAGCGCTCAAAATTAAAAATGTAGCCTTCAAACACTAGCTGTGGATATCCTTTGTTACTTAGAACATATTTGTATGGGTTAGTTACCCACATATTCCTTTTACGATTTACTGAAAGAAAATATAAGTTTTTGATTTATACAAAAATTATTCATTATTATTATTATTATTAAGTTGAAAGCATGTTCACTTATTAACAACAAACTAGCTTAGAAAAATATTTACAAAATCTGCTCTTTCTTAGTTTATTAATTTATTTAGTATTAGATTAATAAAATCAAAAGGTATACTCTTTGATAGAAAAACTAAGATAAAAATATTAATTTGATCAAAATTAATGCCATATTTAATAACCAAATCTGCATTGAGAACTGAGGTTTGATGGCTTTTAGTTGACACAGAAGACGTTATCTAGAAGTTAAAAGACAGTTATTAAAAAAAATATATAGTCCTAGTCGTAATCAATTGTAAATATGAAAAGATTGAATCAAAATCGTGTATACTATCTGTGAAATAAATATTTCCAAATAGATTTTCTCATAACCCTTTGACTATGAAAGGCGCATATACCATTGTGCATTTTTGTGCTATAACACCAAATTTATTTAAGTAAAGTAAAACAAATGAAAAATGCATATTTTTAATTTATTTGAAATTACAATTTCTTAAATCCTAAGAATGATATCAAATCTCTGAGCACTGTTTTGGACACTAAGCACTGGATTGAGCAGGGTATCGACTGACATGCAAATAACGCGCCGTTCTTGTTGAAAGATTACTAGCATAGTTTTAAAATATGTATTTAAATTATATTTTCAGAAATAATTTCACTACTCAGCGATTGGGGACATACAATCAAAGTAGATAAATAGGTTCATAATGTTCGAGGTTATATTAATTTTATTAAATTTTGTTTCCATTAATGTTGTTTTTGATTTTTCTAGTACTGTAAATATTGTATTTTCCACCTTTAGCTAAAAAAATAACTTAATGCGAGTTGAAATACGATTTTAATGAAGCAGATAATGTAAAAAATATTTTTGTTTTTGCAATTTTTATTGATTTTTATATAATACAAGAAAAATAATGCAGAATATTTTTCAATATTAAGTTCTGAATAAAAAAATATATCACATTTAGTGTAAAGTTTCAAGGAATGAACAAATTTCTCTGAAAATAACTCAAAAGCTGACAAGCATAAGGAGGTAAAAATCAAAATGAAATTCGAAACTTTACTCAGAATATATTTTAACAAAAAATATCATTTTATTAAACTTAAACTTTTATACATGTGAGAGTTATGCTAAAGGAACATCACGAGGGGACTCGCATTAAAAAGTTATGTCTACGTAATCCAATTTTATTATTTTACTAAGTAAATAACTAGAGTTTGTACCTATTTGGAATAGTGGAATAGTAACCGATTATTTTAACACATTTAAAAATATTTTAAAATATAGGGAGTATTGTCAAAAGATTGTTTAGTGGACAAAATTCGATTGTTTTAGTTCACTATTATCGATTAATTATAGTACAGCGCGACGGTTTTTGTAGTAAATTATTCATTCTATTTCATGTTGAAAAATTAATAATTATTATTTTAGATATTTCAATTCTTTGATTCATTGGCATTGTCATTATTTAATATATTTTTTAACATATAAGTATTTTTATAAAGTCTATTTTTGGCTAAACGGAATCCATTCCTCATTTCAGTTTCAAATTGAGGGTATCCTAATCCTTCATTTTTCACAGCATCTTCAAAAAAAAAGAAAAAAATACTTTAATAAAATAATCTTTTATCTAGGCTTATATTTTTACCAAAAAGATAAGTATTGAATAGTTTTAAATTTTTAATTGGAAATTTTTTTTTTGCCCCATCCCAATTTATTTGTAATAACACTTCCTGTGAAAACAAAATACCAAAACATTTTGATAATGGATTTTTTCCAACGAGCTCTTTTATATAAATTGTCTGTAAAAAATTAAACAATCAAATGTATATTATTATTTCTTTAATTAATTTGCATACCACTTCTTGTTTTTCCATTTGTTCGATCTTTTTATCTACAGTTTGTAAGTCTTCCGGAGTTTTTAAAGGGAATATATTCAAATCTCTCCTGCGCGGACTCATTTTGTTTAGTATTCTTTCCAAGAGTAATGTGTGAGTAGCAATCATTTTTTTTTGTTTATCTAATTCTAATTTATTTTCATATAAATAATTTTTTATTTCTCCAAAACTTCTTTGAATAGACGATTCTCTTGCATAACTTAATGAACCTCTTAATACTTGCAACTTTCGCCAAACAGCAGGAGTCATACCTATAAAATTTTACTTTTTATTTAGATGCTACCGAAGTATGAGTATATTATACATAGTTACACTTCCAAAATTATTTGTAATAATGAGTTTATTCATATATTTAGTTTTTTGTATAAATTTCGAATTATATAAGGGCTGTAAGTAAGAAATATCTACTTATACCAAGAAGATCATATGGTTTCGTTATTCAATTGGTCATAATTTATACAAATTTATAAGAACACAAGGTCAAAAAAATATAATCATTTTGGGATTTCCTTCTACCTATAATTTGCATTGATTATGAATTATCTTTACAATTCGTTCGTAATGAATTTTACTTAATACAAAATTTAGGTATAATTATGAATTTCCTTTAAAGTGCATTAAAAAAATAATAATACAGATACACAAGTTATTCTTTTTTTGGCACAATATTTTCTGCTATTTTTTTATTATTATATGAATTTAAAATAAAATGAGGAATTAAAATTGGGCAATACTTTTGTACTGCTCTTACTCAAGACATTTTTTTTTTGTGCACGTAAAAAAATATGCTTTCAGTGGTAAAAGTTTTGTAATAATAAGAAGATATTTTGTAATTTCAAGTTTGTAAAAAGAGGATATCAAATTATAAAGTCACTAGAAAGAAAATAATTCAAAACACGAATATTCATATAATTTACTATAATTTTATTAAAATTAGTGTGGGACAGTAAGCAAAGATCGTAGTAATTTATTTTCATTTAAAGTCTTATTTATATTAAATACAACTACGTAAATTATGTATATTTTTTGTAATTAATAACTGACTAAATATGCCTTTTTTTGTTTTAAATTAATTTATTTCATTTTTTATTATTTGAGATTTTATGTAGATGTACATTTTTGCTATTACCATAAATTTACTTCTAAATATTTTTACCATTCTGATTATTAACTATAGCTATTCATGCTTACCATTTTGTGTTTTCATTACTTGGTTAGCGTTAAATTTATGAGTTTTATTTATTGCATACTACAGTTCATGCTTAAACAAATTTAAAATTCCATTTGATTTCTTCTGTAGGTTTAATATTTTATTTATTTATTGTGTATTAAGTTCTGCAAAGTATATATAATACAAACATAGAGTCAGTAATATAAAATAGAAGCTTAATAGCTAACATATGAAGAACTTTCTGCTTACAAATTTAATTGCGTATAGTCAAGGTATGTGTAAAAGTTCTGTTTTCAGTGAAACCTAAAGGTCAGCCCGAATAATATAGACACAATAGAATATAGAATACTTAAAACTTCAGATATAATTTGTAATATTATCAGTTATTGGAGAATGTTTTTTTTAAGCAGAGAAATAATACATATTGGTTAATTCGAGGTGTTTAATGAGATTTTTCATATTTTCCATATTCGCATGAATGGAAAAGCATTTACGTCATTTTTTGAAAAAATGTTGGATATTGAATCGATTAGTAAAATAGAAAAGGTGTAAAAGAGAGCAATGTTTATTTTCATAAACATTTGAATTCCACATCAAATAATCAAACAAAAAACTGAATGAAAATTATAGCAGATCGCCTTAACTAGTCCTACAAATTATTATTGTGAATTATATATTATATAGATTACAGATTTTGTGTGCTTTCTAATATTTAAACTTATGTTTTAATACAAATAATTAAAAATTACAAACTTGTATATCGATTTGGGATATATAAATTCGGTACTTTGAACTCTTTTTTATTCGCATTTTAAACAATTTTTGAGAATATTTTACTTAGTAACGAAATATACAATACATTTTAACATAAACATATTAGTTATAAAAAATTATTGTAAAACTGAAATCGATGATGTAATTATGAACGAAATAATAAAAAAATAAAGGATGTCTTTTAATTTCTTTATGGAACAATTTATAAGAAGATAGATAAATGTAATTTGTATCTATTATTAAGGAAAATGCCAATTGAACTTTGCAATTATTATTAAATGAATAAAATATTATATTAAAATTTACAGATTAAGGAACACATATATTAATTAAAACAAGATTAAGAAAATTAATTTATAAAAATTTTGAATCCAACGTTATTTATAAATGAAGAAAGGGTTTTGAAGAACGAAACTTGGGAAAGTAAAATAAAACTTCAAGAACGGTTAGAAAAAGTAAGTTGTTCAGAAAAAAGTAAGGTCGTTTTGCATTATTTGTCTAAAAGTATAAAATTCAAAGTAAATTTTAAAATTAACTTTAACAATTTTCTCCAGATTAGCTTTTAAGAATAGTTATATACAATTTACAGTCCACATATTGATTCTATAAGAGCCAAATGTGAACCATCAAAACATCTTTCACATATCCAGTTTCCTCCTGGACATTTTGGACAATATGTCGTAATTTTTTCTAGTTGGGTTCTATCATTAAGATCTCTTCTTTTAATACACTCAACACATACACCTTTCAAGCGTGCCTTCTTAATTTTAACTAATACGTGACCATCTTTTGCTTTTTTTATAACATTATCTTGAGATACTAGATGAGATTTTGATAACACGACTGGCTTCTTAAATTCAACTTTCTGCACAGGAGTTAACGTTTCCATATTTGCTTTTATTGAATTTGAGCTCGATGATTTTAGCTTAAGAGTCACATTCTCCTTTGAAGAAATGTATCGTGGTAACAATCGAATTGTTGGTATCGGACGTGTACCTGAAAATAAAAAAAATTTGTTAGATAAATAAAAAAAATTGATTTTTAAAAAAATTTTTAGTTAAAAGCGATATTTATTTGTACACGTATATATTAGTAATATTTGGATACTTTAAGAATCCAGTAAAAAAAATATTTGTTGAATAAAATTTCAACTTGCACTTTTTTACTTCACTATTTTTTTACGTTTAGTACAATGCCAGTCATAATAGTACTACTACTATTCTGAGCAAATTGGTAATAAAATTTATGGTTGTGATCGCTGTTATCAATCTGAAGATTTTCCAATCGAAGACTTGTTAACTAAAATAAATTAAAATAGAAGCAGTTCTTATCGTGTTACTAACGTATGATATTTCGAAAATTTTCACTTAAATATAAAACTTCTATCTTAATAAAAGCAGATAGCCGTCAAATTAGAACTCTACTTTTTTAACAAAATAAAAACAGAGATACAAATTTTAAGTTATGTTTTGTAATGGCCAGCAATGATAGTTACAAAACAATAAACCTACCAATTATTTTTTATTTTTAGTGGTAGCACTGAAGCAAAATAAAGTTTTTGAGACTAAGATAATAGAGCAGGGCACAGTTATATCTGGTTTCATTAAAATTTACGAGTTCTTTTAGCTCTGCTGCTGTTTTCTATTTTTGTGTGTCTGATTTTTATTTCCATCCTATCATGATCTTATTAATTTTTTTTCTAAACATATAAACATTTTTTACTTTTTTCACTTCGCCTGTAACACAAATATTTCGAAAATAAAATAAATTAATAAAGTATTTTGTAGATATTATCACATTTTTATAATAAAACAAAATATCTAATAGCTTTAGTTAATATTTGGTTTTGCTAAAACGTAAGTTTTTTACATGAGACGAGAATTTCTTTATCATTCATAAGAAAAAAATTAGTTTTAGTATGGTTTGGTGATTTGAGTTTATAATCTATTTTTCTTAATGCCTGTGAAATAAGTTGTTTTCTAAAAATTAATTATTTAGAACGGCTGAAAAACGGTTTACAATGCAGTGTTGTATGTACAGCATTGAAATTTGTAACATTCAATAAAAGTACTACCACAAATTCTAATTGGTGTTCTAGTTCTAACCTTTTCAAGATAACAAAATGGTAATTTACTTCCCGTTACACCACACTAAGAATACTTAAGTAGCACTTCATCGTCAAACATTTTCTTAATCACAGAAAGTCTATTTCCATTTATATTTAACACACCACTTATTTAACAAATTATTGAAAATCTATACACCTAAAAATATAAACCAGATTAATTAACCAATTTTCCATCACGTTCTTTTAATCAAACCATTAATTTCCAAAAATTTGGTTTAGCTACTGCTTTCTCAACATTATTAAATTGATTTAACTTAAAGCATTATTCCCAAAATGGATAGAGAATATAACTTTTAAAAATATTAAATAAAATATGATAATAGTTAAAGGCTAAATCACTTTATAT